>CAJVPZ010002483.1:0-12353 GCA_910592135.1 Racocetra fulgida | reverse complement strand
ATTACTCGACATACTGTTAGAGCGAAATTGTATTGTATGGATCGTGAGCATCAATGGAAAGAACGAGGGGTCGGAATGTTAAAACTTAATTATCCAAAAGATTGTGAAAAATCACCTCGACTAAGTTTGTTTTTTCATTGCATTGTTATATATTATATTATTATACTAAAATGTTTATTTCAAGTACTATTATTATACTGCAATTTAGTCATGCGTGCAGATGGTGTACTGCGAGTGATTATGATTATTTGATATTCTAGTGATCAGAAATAAATATTTTTTATATTCTTCGATACATCTTGCTAAGAAAAATTTGTGAGAATTGTCGCATTTGAGGGAACTAGCACTGCTCCAGTTCATTTTGCAATAAAGGTTTGTCTGAAATTATCTACTAAAACAATTATGATTTTTTTTTCTTATTTGAATTTATTTTTGATAGCTTTCAAATGCGAATACCGCCGATGATTTATATGATGCCATACTGGAAGCTATACCTGATAGCAAAGTTAGTTTAGGTTTGGTTTAGGTTTAAAACCTTTAGGTTTCAAATTAAAAACCTAAAAACAAAGTTTTTATAAGTTCCAAATTTAAGTTAAACATGGCTTTGTTCAGATCCAAAATTTCAATATTTTGCAAGACATAAAAAAATAAAAGTATATTAACAAAAAGCTACTTCATTCATATAAAACTTTTAAAATATATATATTTCGATCTTCTGAATAATTTTATTTAATTGACTTTATAAGGTGAAGGGAGGTAATATGGTGGGGTGGGGTGTGTAAAGTGGCAGATCATATAATATCGAAATTAACGAGTTCTATCAAATTGTGTCTAAAACCATTCAATTTTTCTTAGCAAGATGTATCGAAGAATATAAAAAATATTTATTTCTGATCACTAGAATATCAAATAATCATAAAAATGACTTTTTATTCATATATCGATAGATCAAGTAAATTAGAGATGGGTGTCATGCGTCTTATTATTGCATCGTGCTTAACCGTCACATATTTAATATTATTGATGTAACAATTAAGTGTTATGCAGTACAGTATTTAAGGTGTATAATACCTATCTTTGGAGTGGATATAGTCTATAGATGATAAATTTTATATTATACAGTATAAGTTAATTTTGCGATTATAAGCAAATGTGATTATAGAAAGGTTTGGCTGTATTTTGTTTTTTTTAAATGATAAAATCATTAAGGTCTTAATTAGGCATTGCACTATGCAATGTGTTTATATATCGCACCCTAATGACCTACAAATTAAATTATAAAAATCAGGTGTAACAATAAATGTTTTTTTAAAAAAAAATTGATATCTCAAAATATTGTTTATAAAATAGCTTTTAATATTCTAACAAAAATTTTTCTTGCAAAATTTTATTATATACCATGTTTTATTTTTATTTCTAATTATTAATTATTGTCCAAAGCGAAGTGGAAAACTCATACTTCTATATGCTTTGATGACTGAAATTACATTTTGATGCATCTATAATAAAAAGATCAAAAAAGTAGTTTCAGCATTTTCTGTCTATAACACCACATGTCTATATTTGTACATTGTGTAAAAAAAATTATGCATATTTACATGTTTATGTAAGATGACAATAATGAGCTTTGAACTTAAACCGGTTTCTAGTTCCTAGTCAAATATTAAAGATTTTTACTTAAAATAACTGGCAATAATCATCATCAGTATATAATTAACAAATAATAATAAACAAAAAGATTTTATTTCATTTACTTTAGAGTTAAGATAAAGCCTGAGATTTTAGTAAGGTATTAAATATATTTAAAATTTAGCAAAAAATTTTTTTATTAATTTCATAAGTAAATTCTTGAGATATTGGTATTTTTTTTAAAAAAAATCTTTATTTTTATTATACAATCAATTTGCATGTTACACCTGATTTTGCAAATTTATTGGCTAATTATAACTATGATAATCACTACCAGTTATAGTTAGTAAAATCTAATAATAAAATAAAAATTATTTTAGAGTTTTATAATTTATTACTATAAAATATATTACTACTCTAGAGTATAGCAACTTAGTGAAGTTGGTAAGTTGTTACATCCTTAAGTGGCAGAATAAGAATTTGAATCTCACTGGTAATGAAATTTGAATTTATAAAATGTATTACAGCAGATTGTGTATAATCTGATGAATCCTTAATCTGTAATTTTGATTATATTAGCTTGTACTAAGATGCTGTAAAACATTTAGTATAACATATAAGTTATATGAAATCTGAGTGAAGTAGCTAAATAAATCTAAGAGTTAAGATACACAAAGTTTACTTGGCAAGTTTTGAGTAGAGAGATATTACAAATTTTTGACAATATTATATAAAGAATTATCAATTAAAGAACTAGCAAACCAGATGAGACCAAGATATTTGGCAAAGCACTATACCAACTAGGCCACCAGTATATACTAAAAAAGAAATTTACTCTTTTGAGCTATTTGGATTAGGAGTTTGAAAAACCAGAGAAATAGTAAATAGTTTGTATAGTAGATTCTAGGGTTTAAGTAAACTTTGCAAGAGCAAGGAGTAAGTGATGATAGTGGAAATAAAAAGCCACAAGTATTTGGCTGTAGCTTAAGCATAAATTACTGAAAATCTAAGTGATATATATGTAAAATATGGACTGCTATAATAGGTTTATTACAAGGATAAAGTAGTCCTAAGGGGTCTTAGCAGCAGTTTCTCTTTGGATAGAATATCTGACAGTATTAAGTTGATCAGAGGATTTAATTAGATAATCTAAATAATAGTGAGTTATAGATATAGCATTTAGTATAGAACTTAGTAATAAGCAGACTACTTAAATTAGACATTCAAAAAACAGGTATGGCTAGAAAATAAAGTCTTTGCAGTAGAAAAAGCAGAAACTTGAATATATTTCATTTTGAGATAATTGAGTTTAATCACTTCTTTAATTTTTGAACTGATTCAGGTCAATCAAAATTTCATAATTTTGATTGATTAAAGTTAGCAGATGATTATAGGCAATCTCGTGATGTGCTCTGTCTTATACAGTCTTGTACAACTTTTTTTTATATTATCTTGATTTTTCATTATACAAATTAACTTTCATTTATAATCAAAAAATGTTAACTACATCAAAATTTACCAAAATTTAATAAAAACTTAATTTTCATTTTTGTTGTAGTTTTCACCCTTTCTACTGCAAAGGCTCCAAATACTCTTATTAATATAACAAAGTTAGATAGCCCATGTAATTGCCTTAGCATTCAAACCAAAGTTAATAAATCGTGCTAAACCTCAAAGTGATCACTTTAATATTAAAAAAAAATATATATTACTACTCCAGCCTATATCAAATCAAAATTCTAAAAATTAAAATTTTAAAATTCACAAATTCAAAACTTAATTGTTATATCTCATAATGTTAGGGTTTTAATATTCAAACTTTATCTATAATTAGAGAAGTCACATTTATTATGTAATATTTTTTTATTAAAGAGCCACCTCCTCCCTCACGTCAGATTTATTAGCTAATCAAAATTAATATATATATATTATGTATTACATTAGATCTCTCTGACTCTCTTCCCTCCTATTAATATTACATAATATCTGCTACTCCCCTTAGTAATTTATTGGTAATCTATATTACTAATCATAAGTAAAGTTTGAATATTGATATCATCATTATTATTTAATATAACAACTAAGTTTTAAAATAATAATATATTACTATAGCAATAAAATAAAAATCTTATTTTATTATTTTTTTGGTATTAAGATAAGGCCTTGCTCATATCTTTATTAATAATTTTATTGGGTAATAGTAACCACTAGTTAAATAATCAACTAATGTGAATGTACTACAATTCGTAAAAATATAAATAAAATAAAACTATATAGCAAGAATAAAAGCTTAGACTAATTTATCTGCGACCTAAACCTACTAGAGTGATTCTGGGCTCATCTAAATTATAATAGAAGAAATATAATTAATTGAAGTATCATATTTGATCCAATAAACAGACCAAATATCAAATTTCCTACTAGCCTGGCCAACAGGTGGACAGCTATTAAAATAAATATATAATTGATTTGGTTTTCTGTATAGACAAAAATAAGTATATATTATACAAGTACATTGAGTTGAGGTAGTAAATTGTGTTGAACTTGAAGAGTCAGATTGTTGTTCAAGACTAAAATATTCAGGTTGTGTAGAAGAGTTTGAATTGTTAGAGTATGATAGTTAAGTTCATTGAGCTTTCTTCAGTTAGAGAAGTTGGAACAATAGGGTTTTTATAATTGTTTATATAATTGTTCATATATTTTAAGTAATATATTGATTACTGCTTGGAAAGCAGTCTTGTAAGAGATATCATAGTTTTGAATAATTTTAATTAAAGATATAAGGATTAGACTTTTGAGTATAATATCTAAGTAATGTGAATAAGGTTGAAAAGCAGATAGGGGGCATCTGTAAATAATATTATATACCTCCACATAGAACTTCTTGACCCTCCCCCTAGACTATATAAAAAAAAATTTAAAAATCTGTATGTTTATATATAAATTTTTACAAAATTTTAATTATCTTGTGTCCAGTAATCCAAATTGGATAAATTTGGTACTATTAGATTTCTCACAGTGAGAGAAATTCAATGGTATTAAATTTATTCAATTTGGATCACTAGATCAAAAGATATGAGCAAAAAACTGTCAATTATTTAGTAATTATATATAAAATCATATAGTCAATAGTTTTTTGCCAATATCTTTTGATCTAGTGATCCAAATTGAATAATTTTAATACTATTGGATTCCTCTCAATATGACTAATCCAATAGTACCAAATTCATTCAATTTGGATACTGGGTCATAAGATATTAATATTTTTATAAAAAAATTATGTTATTTTCTTTCGACCCTCCCTCTACCTTAGCAAAAAACAAAAAAAACATTATTTTTGTGAAATTCTCTCCTCCCCTCTTGCATAATGTTATTTATGGATGCCATCTAGATGAAATGCTTCATGATTGTGAATTTTGTAAATAAGTTTCTCTAGCTTATTATTTGAAAGATCAAGATTTACTGATATAAGATACTGTATAGTAGTATTAGTAATAATTTGGTAGATTAATCTAGAGTTTTGGCAACTGTACTAATGTAGAGATGAATCTGGTAAATTACAGTAAAAAAGCAGTTAATATTTAAAAAAATTCTAGAGTATCATAAATAATAAAGGTGGTAGGTTGGCAATTTATTAAATAGAATTTTGATTTTGAAGAATTTGAGTTAATTAAACTTGAAAAAATCTTATTTTATATTAGATCATATAAATTTAATTAATTGTTTCTTATAATCTAACTGGGTCAAAATTTGTAAACTTTTGAAGAAACTTTTTATATGTTTTAATAGCTGAGTGGAGTTTTAAAAAATTTTTTAAAAAAATTTTATAAAAATTTATATACAAAATTTTTTAAAAAAAAGCCAGCTAGTCAGGTTATATTTTAAATTTAATATTATGAGAAACAAAAAATTAATTTTGTATAACCTTATATAAATTTGTAATTATTTTGTATCTTTGAAAATTAAAAAAAAAAAGTAGATTTGAGCCCTATAGCTTAGTAGTTAAACTTCCAAACTTCTTATAGACAAGGTCAATAATTTAAATTGAGTTAGTGATAAATTTTCAAATTTGTTACTATAATTATATAGTTCTATAATTAAATACAAAGCTTTATAAAAGTTTAAATATACGTGAGAACCATTTTTATAACAGTTAGACTCAATATACAGAGAAGACTATGAAATCCTGTGCAGCTATGAAAACTGAGCTTAAAACGGCGAGTGACCCTGTAGAAGAAATACAATTAAAGTCACCTTCAATATCTTTAAAACCCTGTGACTTTAACATTTGCTATAACAAATTTCTCTCCTTTTATAACCTACCTCTTCTACTTCATAAGGGATGTAACAAAAATCAGGTGATTTTTTAGAGAGGAAGGGGAGTAAAAAATTTAAAATTATATATAAAGACATAATCAAAATATTTAATAAGAGAGGAGGAGGGGGTAAGCTTTTGATAAAAAAATCAGATGATAAATAATATTGCCCTAATCAAACACTCAAGTCATTTTTAAATCACTTAAAAAATCAAAAATTCAATAACAATATTAATCTCTCAGTTAATTATCCTCCTAATAAAGTGTATGTATACTTACCTTATGATTAACTCTTACTTTCAAATCATACTACAATTGAATATTTTCTAATAACTAAATATCTAAATCTGTCTATAAGAACCAACAAAATATTTTAACAAAATAGATTTAATCCAATAGAGATTCTAGCAACTTCTCTATATACAATACTTCTATTATCACTAACTATTTCTGAATCAAACTCAGATGAACTTGAATCTTTACCTGCAGATCTGCTTTCACTTTTACAAGACTCCAACCACAGCACTTCAAGTTTACCTACTTTAGTATCTACATCTGTATATAATAACTCTATCAACAACTCTTCTTATCAACATTCTAACTATACCAAAGATCTATATTTTAATATTGTAACTTACAACATCTGAGGTTTTAATTCAGCAACCAAAAAAGAAACATGACAAAACTATTGTCTTCATAACAATATAACAATTGCAAGCATAACTGAAACAAAAATTTCTAACAAACCTAATCTATTTTTATAACAATAATCTATTCACATATTATTGGGCAAACTTAGAAATCTTAGCTGAAGGAACTGCTATCATGATTCATAATCATCTTAAACTCTATATGCATAGTTGCTAAACACATCCTGGTGAAGCAATTGGCTTAGACTTTTTCTTTAAAAGTCAAATTAAGCTTCATATTATATCTGTCTACCTTTCTTCCACTGACTTAACCAAAAGAAACAATACACAAGAAACAGTTATTAAATAAATCAAATAAGCATTTGAGCAAACTTCATCCAATAGTACTCAGAGATTTTAATACACAAGACAACACATATAGTTCATCCATAAAATACAAGCTTATTAATTTTTGAATTATTCTAATATGTATAATATTGGTATTTACTTTAACAATACTTATCACACTTGGTTCAATAATACCAGTAGTAGCCGCATCAACTATATTTAGACAGATCAATTTAGTATATAGTTACTCCTATTCTACAAACTTGATGATAGTAAAACATGCACTTCTAGTAACCACCTTATTTTTTCAATATCCTGGATCTTCTCTAATGCATATAACAAACCTCTATGTTAATACATTGGCATTAACTGTAGAATCTTTAATTACAAACTTATGTCACCAGAAAAATGGACAAAATTCTCAGACCTTTTATTATCTAAGCTTCAATCACACCATACATCACTAAAAACTTAGAAAGTATTAATACTACCTGGCATAAAATTGAACATTTAATTATTTATGCAGCAATACAATCTATTTCTAATAAAATTAGCCGCAAACACAGCTATAATCACAAATACACTCACATAATACTCTATTCTACCTATCTCTTAAAAAACTTGGTCATCTTATTAAAATTATTAAAAACATTAATTCTAACAATGCAATTAATATCTCTTATATCAATGCTCAGATTGAAACCCTCAATCTTAAGTCTCAATATAATCTTCAATTACTGTCTTCTTTGGGCTCAATATCTCTTAATCAATGGATCACGCAAGCTTAAGATATTTGAAACCAACTTTATCATGCACGCCACATTGAAAATTCTTTACATCTACGCCAACAAATTCAAGATGCATCAAAAAAAAATGTAACACTCTTATAACACAGCCTATACAGGCAATTAACAGTATCCTTAATCGATATCACACACCTATCTAGTTTCTAAATATTAAACAGCCTAATAAGCTTATTACTGAACTTCACCTAATTAAACAATATATTCAAACACACTTTGAAAACTAAACTACCTACAAACCTATTAATGAATCATCATTTTTAAACTTTTGGCATCAATATTATATACCACATCCATATATCAATACTGATTGATATAATAACCTTACTATAATAATTACCAATGAAAAAATTATTAATACTATTGCAAAACTTCCAAATAGCAAAGCTTGTGGCCCTACTGATATAAGCTACGAAATACTTAAACATTCTGATGCTACATGTATTTAAGCTCTTACTGCTCTCTTCAATCACTGTCTTACTTCTGGTCAAATACCAAAACAATAAAAACATGGCAGAATCTATTCTATTTCTAAGTATAACACCTTTAATGATGATCTCAATCTTATATGACCTATCAGCCTTGTCGAATATACTTGAAAAATCTATACTAAAATAATCACTAACAGACTCAATACTATATTCTCACAATATCCTATTTTATCTCCCTTTAACTATATTGCTTTACCTAGCAATAGTACTTCAATTCCTATACATATTCTTAACAATCTTATAAAAAATACATTATATAATTATAAGGATATATGGCTATTATCTCAAAATATGAATAAAGCCTATGATTCTGTGAACCTTACTCTTTTAAAACAAACTTTACTCTGTTTTTCTCTACCCACCCCAATTATTAACACTATCTATAATCTTTTTACAGATCATTACAATCAAGTTATTATTAACCTAGGCCTTATTGCTTCATATCTTATTTACAATGCATAGACCAAGATGAAACAATTACTTCTCTACTTTAGAGAATATACTATAATCCTCTCATTACTTATATTCACTAACACTTCACTAGATATACTACTAAAACATCCTAAATTACAAATCTTAAAAAGAAAACATTTAACAAACTTCAAACTTATTGTTCTGTCCTTGTCTATATGGATGATACCTTATGGATTGCTTCTTCACAAACTGAACTATCTCACATTATTTTAGTTGCAGAATCCTTTTATAAGATAACTAATATTCAAGTTAACCTCTCCAAATCTTTATTTACTACAAATAATCCTCCTCCTACATACCACTCTATTATCTTTAATAATTATACTCTTCCTCTATTTTCATATCATAAACTCTTTAAGTTTTTAGGCTGCTGAATTAATCTTGATAATAAACACCACAAACAAACACAGCTTATTATTAATAAATCTCTTTATCTAATACAAATTGCAGACTCTAAATGCATTACAAATACACATACTCAATATATCATCAATACTGTTATTATACTTACAATTAAATATCATCTTCAGAACCTGGTTTTTAGCCAAAACATCTGCAAGAAAATACTTATGCACCATATAGGCCTTGTTAAATGCAAAGCCAAGCTTAGCTGTACTATCCCTACTACTACACTTTTAAACCTACAATTATATAACATTCATAATATTTGGGATATCAAACTCTAACACCATATCTCTAATTATATTAAATGAGTCAACAATATGGATCTTTTGAAAACCTGCTTTCGTATTCGACTTTAACAATTCTAAAATAATCTTTGGTCTTTCACAAATATTTTACTACATCCAAATTCTATTATTGATGGACCTAATAAGTGAACTACAAGTTTTAAAATTATTCAGTTATTTAAACATCTTGAACTTTCTATTGCTTCTAATATTCCACAGCAAATTCCATATACTATTTCCACTAATTCTATATCCTTGGAATTTATACTATCTATACATCCTCAATATCCTAATTTTAAAAAACAACTTTGTCATCATTATATTTTGTATCTAGATCAATTTACTTCATTTGATAACTTTTGCCTTCTTGTTGATAGCATATTTCACCTAGAATCCACAAGGTTTCTAAAGGTAGACAACTTCTATGGTTTACTACTCTTAAAGATAATATCATTAGTCATTATTCTTCCTAAACTCTATATGATCACATTCAACTTTCTAATATAAATTATTACTGCTATACTACTGGACACTTTTCATTATGCTCTAAACCTTGGCTTATAACAACACTTAATGATCAAATTATTATTGGTAAAGTATGCTGATAGCCTACTCCTTCTGAACACATTCTTATTACATACTAGCAATGCTCTATTGAGTATTAATTTACTTGCTTATATCCAATACTATTTATTACTACTTATCGATGTCTAGACTACTCTCTAAATTTCAACCTTATTGCCAATAAATGTACTATTATTATCCTATCAATTTAGCTACCAAATTTTTTGGCAGAGTTAATTCTACAACCAAATCTGTTAATTTAAATATCAATCATCTTGATTTAATATACTCTATTGCCTGTTGATATCCACTTCAAATTCCATCTACTCCTAATATTCTAATTGCTACAATACAAATATCAGATATTTTTGAAGCGAACTCTTTAACTCATACTCTTCAAACAATTGCTAATTCTAATCATAACTATTCTAAGCTTTCCTTTTATATGGATAGTTTAGTTGTAGAACTTGAAACACCTCAATACTCTATGGGGATTGGATAGATACAAATTAATAATAACAATATTATGTATTCTTTTTAAGCACAAATTAAACTTTGGCTATGTTTTTTTAAGGCTAAACTTACTGCTATCCTATCTGCACTTATCACAGCACCCAGAAACTGCACTGTTCATATCTATACAGATTCACAATCTGTAATATCTAAATATAATAACATCAATTAGACTTCTTTTACCTTATTCTTTATTTGAACTCCATATCACTCACTATGGTATACCTTAATCAATTTTATTAATTTATATAATTTACAAGTTGTCTTTCATAAGGTTAATGCTCACCAAGATGACAAATTTAATAATTGGAATAACCAACTAGCCCAAAGTCATCTTAAGTTACCTTACTTAATATTCAATTTCTACAATATATACAACCCAAACTATACACTTTTTCTTGATAACTTCTCAGTAGAGTTATCAATTAGATGATTCATTTGAACAATTTGCTATGCCCACATTTATGCCCTTTGGTCATCTCAAAATAGATTCTAGAAATAGTCTCAAATTTTTAATTAGATTCACTAGCATATTATATAGCTATATATTAATAATAACCAAAAAATATCTAACTACTCACACAGTTTTCAGTCTTTTACCTTAAAATCATTTCATATTAAAATCTTACTTGATGATTTGCCAACTCCATATATTTTATATAAATGGAATCCTGCATATCCACTAGTATATCACCAATATAACCAAGCCAGTACTGCACTTTACTGGATTACATGCCCAACATCTCAGACTCTTCAGAACTTAATTAATAACTCACTTCAATCAATAGTAAATTCATCTAATCTTGATTCTTCAGCTGAATCTATCACTAATATATATCATCAAATCTAAAACCTTCAATGCATACAAATTCACAACTCACCAAATATATATCTTTCTTATCAATAATCTCAGGTCTTGTTCCTATTAAAATTATATCTGTTCTTACTGATCTTACTTCATCTAAGAAAACTACAGTATTACTTGCAATCAAATTTCTATTATATCTTAACAAACAAATTTATAACTCTATTTGAATTCTATATTGTATCTCTAAATCCCAGGCTAATATTTCTGCTAACCAATTATCTTCTGTATCTACTTTATCTTACCAACCTTGACATTTATTTTATTTATTTGCTAGCTCTAAATTAGAATTATGATATCTAAAATAGATCAAATACCAACTTGACTTTCACAATTTACTTCTTAATCCCCAAATTTAGATAAGCTATGGCCACTCTGGTAGGTTTAGGTCACAGATAATTATATTATTTATAGTAACATTATATCTGAGTTTTTAGTCTTAACATCTTTTGGATATAAAGTTTAAATGTAATTTCTTTCTTATATGTATTTCTTGTAAAGAAACTTGATTGAATTTTAATAAAATTAAAGGCATGGTCTCACCTTTTAAAATTAAAAAAAATAAAAATAAAATAAAATAAAATAAAAGTTCAAATACAAGTATAGTTTTAAAATAGAAATTCCCAAAAAATGCACTAATTATAAAGTGCAAATTCAAGGTATATAAGCATTATATATAACAGTAGTGTTACAGAAGTCTAGATTGTAAAAAATTTTACATATAAGTTTTGTAATTGGGTGACTTATAGACAACACCAATATCTTTTTACCTTTGTATTAAGCAATACCAATATCTTTGCATCTAACTTTTAATTCTGATAAAGCTAATCCTTTTCTACAGCTCTTTTATATATTTATTGCTTCTTTCACAATTTTTAATTTTGATAATATTTTATAAGAATGTCTATTTTCATTATAGTATTTTGCTATTTCCACTATGGTTACACAAAAATTACTATTTTTAGCATTTAATATAGAAAGTATATAATAAATTAATATAAAAAATTGATTTTTTTAACATTAAAAAAGTTT
>CAJVPZ010002482.1:0-12354 GCA_910592135.1 Racocetra fulgida | reverse complement strand
CCACTGGAGCTTTTACTATTACAAATTCTCACTAGAAGATCAGAAATTCCCACTGGAAGCCAAAATTGCCAACACTGGGTGTGGCATTCTAATAAAAGAAATTATGTAATAAACGGCACACCTCTTATTTTTATTGGTTGTATTAAAATTAAATTTTTTATTCAATTGAGATAATCATTACCAGGTTTGGGTTTGTCCACCATGCTCTACATGAGGCAATCAATGACGGTCATACCTAACAGAGATAATCAATTTCTGACTGTTCATAAATAAAACGCGTATTTATGAAATCAGTGTGTTCACACAACTTCACGCGTCTGGCGTTCTAGTGAAATAAAGATATAAATAGACCTTCAGTTTTCTATAAAATTGTTCGCGATTGTTTTCGAAATCTTATAAACAAAGCAATTTTAACTTCTATACCAATGAAAAATGCCTGCACAAACATTCTATCCAAACGCTATCTTCCATTCTCTTTCTTCGCTTAATGATCTGACACTACCGCCGTTAAGGTTTCTATCATCACCTAGTACAGATGACGAACAAGGAACACTAAGTCCAATACATATTAAACCTCTCGTGCTGCAGCCTGAGCTGACGACCGTACGTCAACTTTCAACTCAACTAACGACCGTACGTCGCCAACTTTCAACTCAACTTCAACAACTCTCAACCATGGAATTTCACACCTCACCTCCTAAGGAAGCGTGTCTTAGTTCTTCACCTATTCAAACAACTTTTGATACACTTCCACTCAGCGAAGACACACAATATGATACAACTACACCATTAAGACTTTTACCTTTGTCACAAGTTTCACCATTACGTTCACTCACACAAACGCCACAACAATCCATTATTAATCAACAGACGGTTAACGAAAATAAGGAAAATTCATCTGGTGAATACAAGAGATTTTCGTGTGAAGAATGTGGTAAAATTTATCAAGGCAAGAATGCACGTTCTATTTTACGTAGACATCTTAAAGATAAACATGAAATTGAGTTGCCTCGTGCATCACGCTGGGACAATGATCCTAACCGACCAAAAAATGATGAAGAAAGACGACAGAGAATGTTGGAGTCGAAGAGAAAGTAAGGAATTTATTTAATTAGTAAAAAGAAGTTGAATCAAATACTAATTTATTGTTAAAAAGGTCCGCACAAAAAGCACGTGAAAAGAGAAATCTTTTAAAAGAATTAGAACAGAAAGAAAATAAACGCGTCATCACTCATTTACAAACTAGCGTAAACGTAGAACAAAACTTGAACTTCAACATGAGTCATGGTTCTACACCCACTACACCGCCATCACGAATTGACCGAACGGTAGTACTTTCACCTAATAGTCGAATGAATCCATACGTCGTCATGAGACCATTAAAGTCAGCTATATCTCCATGCAAGGGAGTTAGTGGTGGAAAATCATGTTATCATCTTTTATGTTCATCGCCCACACACTATCATTTTGATCCTACCATCGGTAGATACTAGGGATGGTAAATTAGTTAGTTTCTAAAGCATTTAGGTTCCAAACTAAAAACCTGAGGACCGGGTTTTATATAATAAGTTCCAAACCTAAGTTAAACCTGGTTTGGTGGTTCTCAATATTTTGTAAGACATAATAAATAAAATATATTAATAAAAAGTAATTCATATCAAACTTTTAGAATATATATTTTTATTTAGCCAAATTCTGACTTTTATAAAGTAAAAAGGGATGGTGGGTGAACAAAGTGGCAAATCACATAATGTCGAAGTTAGCATGAAATCTATCAAATAGTCTATTGATTCTTATTCCATTCAATTAGTTTCGCCAAAATGAATCGAAGAAACATTCGTTTATAATCACTGGATAACCAAAAATCATAAATAACTTTTCTTCATATAGAGCAAGTAGATACGTATATACTTTAATTTTATGTCGATCTGTCGCAGTGTTGTTATTTAGCCATATCGATATGAACTATCGAATTTAGCCCAATTAGACTTAAGGCTAAGGCTAAAGGAACAACACTATCCACGATAAAATTATTTGAAACCTATCGTATTTCAAAAATATGAATTTTTAATAGGGTAGCTTCTGAAAATAATATCCTATTACATAAAATATCCCTTCTCTATTAAATAAATAGCTGGATTCGTGAATAATACCGATACTATTCAATTTTGAAAAAAGCTCTTGAAAAAGAAGACTTCGGATTTTTCATGTATTAACGTAAACCTGTTTTAAAGTATGAAAAATAAAACTAATTCCGATTCGCTAATGCTAATTGCAGTAAATAAATGCGTTTGTTTGATAAGCCAAACCGTCAAGTTTTATCAAAGGTCGAAACCGGTTTTATTTCAAGTTAAAGCAGGTTTTAATCGGTTTTGGCACGAATTAACATTTTATAGTAAAAAAAACAAAATAGATTCTACTTAAACATTTACTATATATGTCGATTTTGCAAACTTATATAATTTTTTTTAAAAAAATTTATTGTGATTTTATAAATTGTATAATAAAATTAAACAAATTTTTATTATTATTATTATTTATATAATGCCATAGTAGAAACTTATTACAGATAGAAAAATAATTCTAAACCTAAAGATTTCTAAACTACAGTTGTGTTACATAAGACACCCAATGTGACATTACACCGCCTATTTCCTATAAAATGCTATAGTTAATTATTTCAAACTAATTTCTAGCTAGGATAGGTTGGAGAAAAATCTAAGGTGATAGTCATGGCATTAAGTAAAGCATGCAATTAAAGCATATTCTTGTAAGAGCCATTTATTGATAAAAAGATTAATGTTTAGAGGTTGTATTCTTGTTGAAGAATTATTTGAAGGAGTAAATGTGTTGGAAAAATAAGATTTTGTATGTTTAGCTTTGGCAGTAATATTTCGAAAGAATTCCTATTGATGTTGATAAATAGACTATAGCTCTTAATAATACCAAGATAAAAGATTGTTGGAGAGATTAATAAGAAAAGAATTAGTTTGTTTGTTCAGTAGTATTTTGATATTATTGTATATAGTAGATGAAAAGGTGTTAGTAATTGCATATAGTATAGAAAGGTAATGTGGATTTGGAGAGTTGGTTATAAAATTTAGTAGAATATTAAGAAGTATATTTGAAAAATTATTTGAAATTTGAAGAGTTGTTAGAGTTTTTTAAATTATATTAATAAGTTTGTAAGAAAGATTAATATTATTATTTAGACAAGTAAGAAAGTGAAGAGTATTTTCAAGACTAAAGCATCAAAAACATGTTGATGTATTATAGAGGTGAGGGTAACAGATATTGAGGTTTTCTATAGTAAGGAGATTGTTTGTAAGAATTTTAATATGAAAAGAGTATTTGAATATATCATGTTTTAAAGATTTAAGTATTTTAAACTTTAAGGCACATTTAATTTCTGGAATATCCTTGATAAACTTTAGTGTAGACCAGTTTGAAAGTTCTTAAATTGTAGTACAGTTCGGGATTTTTCCAAATTTGGCATTTCTTAATATAGCGATGATCTGTATTGTACAGCTACACAGAAATGTTCCAGAATCATTATATAAAATTAAATTTGATTGGCTAAAAATTTTTATACTATACTATGTACGTACGAATGTGCGAAGAGACAAATACTATATTTTATTTTTACTTGATCAGCATTAATAACAATATTACCCTGCACAAGTCAATAAAGTTTCCCATCTGGCTCAGAGTACTAGAATAAAAATGCTACATTTTCAAATCTTTTACGTCAAAAGAATTGCTTAAGACAGTAACATACGGTAGTTTTTTCTCTGACTTCGCGATAAGAACAAGCACTATAAAGAGAAAAGTATAACGTTTTCATTAGCAGTTTATCAATTTCATATGTGCAAGAATTCAGAATTCTCAGATTGTCAAGATCGTTATTCTTTTTTAAGTTCTAAAGAACACACTAATCTTATTTCTGATCTTTTTCTTGCAACTTTAATAGCATTCTAATTTGCTTCAAAGAATCTCTTACAATAATAACCAAATAAATATATTCTAGACAGGGTTGGCAATGGAGACCAATGGAGCTGCAAATGGAACCAATAGAGCTCTGAATGGAGCTAATGGATACTAGTTTTTTGAGCTCCATTCACATGACCATTGAGCACCATTGGCAACCCTGATTCTAGACTTATCATTCTTGATTTTTGAACATATAATTCTTGACGATAAGATTTATAGCAGTAGCTAATATTAAAAAACATTCAAGTAAGTAACACGCATTTTTGGTTATTTTATTTTTAATAAATTTAAGGCTATTATTAATACAATATTGAGCTATTGCTACATGGTCGGCAAACATAGATTAAGTGGTATATCGCAGTTGAAGGCTATAAATTTCATAATTCTACCACTATTAGATATAGAGTAACTTGCTCTATAATCTTTATTAGAACTCAAAGAAGCATAAAAAAAACTTTTCATTGTAAGCTAGCTTCATCTCAACCCTATAGAAAAACTATATTAACTTCTAATAATTTTTATTATTAAATTTGCTATTTTTATACTCTTTAACTATAATTTACTTCTTCATAATTATTCTTTGGTTCTATCTCATTTTCAGATTCGTCTTGGTTATTATGCAGATTTTTAATACTCTGCAAGATTTCTTGCAATTGGCATCGAGTTTTTTGCTGTAAACCACGATATTTTGAATGATTAGAAATATTAATAGAATTCAACAATGTATTAATAATCATTAAAAGCTAGCTTTTTGTTATATTTTTTCACTTATAGATGCTTCTTCTTCTTGTAGAGTAATAGGTATTAGCCAAGATAAGAGGCTTTGCTTGTTATTTTTAAAAGTTTTGTTAATAAGTGCTATTCATCTTTCGCATGCTAACTTACTAAAATTTTTTAGTTGTTCGCTAAGTGAATATTCCTCTCTAAAACTCTTAAATACATGATTATTATTTTGTGTATTTAAGAATTCTGTTTTTCACAATTAAACTTGAAATCTTTGTGGTTCTGAGATACATTCAAGATGTGTTTAACCTCTTAGTGATTTATTATTAGTATGTTCGATCATATTTAATAATATATGATGCAACTAATTATTATTTTAAAACTTAAATAAAATTTTTTTTTTTAAAAAAAAAAAACTATTTTAAGTATATTTTACTAATCTTTATAAACTTTGTACAATTCTGTGTTGCTATTCTCCAATGTTTTTGCAAAGATATAGGTGAAATTAGACTTTTAAAGACTTATTTACTTCTTCAAGAATGGCATTAAGGACCTGATGCTGGTTAGAATAACCTGATTATGAAATACAGTAACTGAATATGTTTCTATATATTATTTAATCTCTGGATTTAATCGCATCAACTGTATTTCATAAATTATCTCAATCAAATAATATATAGAATGCTTATAACCAGACTAAATTGGTACAAACATATATTGAGCAGTATTTATCAATAATGGCTAGCTATTTCTTACTTCTATACGAAAGTTAATGATTGCTTGGAAGTAGGTAAATATCTATAATATCAGTAATTGTTAAATATATTATTAGATACTTATGAATTTTTAAATTTTATCTATTCAAATTTTAGTTTATATATATGATCATTTTATATTTTTGCCTAATTTAGATAACCATCAACAAAAGGATTGTCAGTTGCAACTACGTATAGCTATAATAATTCGCATGCTATTGTATATCGATAAATATTGCAAATAGAGTTCCATGATTTGTGATAGTCAGCGCATTTTTTAAAAAATTCAAGTTGGTTTTTAGTTCTATATACTTGAAGAGTAGCAAATTGTTTAATATCAATTGATCTTCAAAATATATTTATAAAAAATTTAGTATCTAATGAAAAGAAGATAGCTAAGGTATTCAATTTGTTATACAATAGTTATTTTCCTGACTGACTATTTACTCAACATCACACAAGGTAATAATTTACTAATACCTACAACTAACAAAACGCTAGCCTTAATCTCTATATAATTCAAAAAAATGCTTGTCAGGAAAATATCTATCTGGAAAATGAATAATATAATTTAATTATAGAAAAAAAAATTTTAATCATGTTAATAAATAATACCAATTTAGTTCCACAAATGCCTTAAGCATATTCATTTCTTCATGCAAAGCTCTAGGAATCAATATAAGCTATAAGAAATCTTTTTAATCTTCTGTGCAAGATATATGAAATGCTATCGCAAATAACAGACAGCTATTTTCATGTTCTTTCATTGATTTCAGTAATACTTCATATATGTTCTAAAACTTTTTTAATATTATTTAAAGAATTAGGGTTAATTCCTAACAGATCTAGTATATAGTGTATATCTCTGGAATAATTACGTCTTGATCAGATTTAGATTGTTGTATAATACTAATATGCTCTGAATAAGAAGTTTTTTGATATTGAGTATATTTGTAAGTCTTTATTGTTAGAGACCCTGATTGTAATATATTTTTATTAGTTTGAATGAATTCATTAGTAAATTCAGCCTATAAAGTAGCTAATACATCTAATTTTTCATTATAATTAAGATATATACATTTTTTATTATCTATATTAGTCATGTTGCACTTTTGCACTATTTTGAATAGCTTCTAATGCCTTTTTGATTTTTTATAATCTGATCGACAGTATTTATTTCTTGGCTTTTTTTCAATAATAAGTTCTTCTAAAATTGAAGCTAAATATATATTTAATTCGTGTTCACATTCTGCCTTCATTTCTGGCGTAAAATAATATAATTTTTCACATTGTTGATTATTTAGTAAATCATAAAGCCAAGGAGAAATCGTAAATTGAGCTTGATTATTTTTATTCATATTTAATGCAGCGAAACTATAACTGTGTAATAAATAACCAAATTATATCCACAATCAAGATAATTATATTAACCTCATTGTTTATTATCGAATACTAGAAATAGAAGTTCTTTAGATAAAAGTTCACTTTCGATGGCTAACGATTCTAGCTAATTAATAAATTTTGTATAACTTTCAGAACTAATTATATGATTATCAATATCAATAATTGTTTTAGATTGTGCTAATGAATATTTAATTCTCGATATAGCAAGATTTATTTCTAACACATAGTTATTATATTTTGATTTATATATTGCATTAATAGCGATCATTTTTTTAAAAAATTTTTTGTTTAAAGTATAATTACAGTTATTAGTATCATTATGAGTAAGTGTGTTAATAAAATTTACAACAATTGGGTTATGATTAGCTAACCAAGTTTTAGGTACAAAATTCAATAAACTGCTAAGAGAAAATCGTTGTTTATTTATGATTAATGATTTGATATCATAATAAACATTTTGGTATTTATAATTTGCAATTTGAATTACTGAGTCGATTCTTTTTTTAATTATTATAATGATTTTCTTATTTATATTCTAATGTATTATTTTGTTCAAACAGCTCTTTATTTATTTAATTTATTTCCTGAATTCGTCCTCAACTTTCGATAACATAATTATACATATATTCTAATTGTTTTTAAAGAGCTCTATTTTATTGATTTTTATATCCAATTGTGCTTGAAGTAAATGAATATAATTTTCAAGTATATGCGATATATTATCAAATACTTGTATACCAATTTCACAGGTCTTTTTATTAACTTGCATACCAATCTTATTAGTTTGAATGCCAATTTCACAAGTATTTTTTTCAACTGCTATTTTATTAGTATACTCCATATGAGTATGCTTTTCAACTAATTCACTTTCAAAATCAAAATGTTGCTTTTGGTTATTTTGTTTATTTTTAACCAATTGCGAATAGTTCACATTTACAAGAACTTGTAAAAAATCAGATATAATAAGTTAATTATAATGTTTCTTATATAAAAAAAATCATCTAAATATGTCTGAACTTCAACTAATTCAAGAAAAAAACTATTGTACAACTGGAGACACTTATTGCTAATTTACTATCCATATGCTATATTATTTGTGACTCTTTAGTTTTACATTCTAACAACTCAGAACCTTTATGCAACAAAACCGAAGCAGCCAAACTGCAAGGTAGTTTATATGCTAGTCATTGTTTATATTTATTTTGATGTTGAATGAATTCTACTATATAAAAAAAATAAAGGTTCAGAATTAGTAAATTATAATGAAAAATATAAAATATATTTATTACATACTTTTTTAGCTCAACTTCAGTCTGTTTTTCTTATCATTATAATAAAAAAAGTGCAGAACTAAAGTAATAACGTAAATTAAGTGGGGTTTAAAAGAACAAAATACTAGGCAATTCACACCTTTAATGATTAAAAAAAATTTTTTTTTAATAAAAAAAAAAACCTCTGTATTTTATTATAGATGTTATAATAACAAAAAAGCATAGGGCTGGTGGTAGCAATGTAAAGTTTAGGTTATTATTCGCTTTTCTAAAAAACAAAGTAATGCTAAAAGATTCTTAAATTCTTAGTATTTTAGAGACTTGTAATATTATAGCTTTAAATATCTAAAAAACTACTTATTCTGAGCTTCTTAGAATTCACCATGTTACAAAGATAATTTAGCATGTAAAAAATATGAAAAACATCAAATTTAACCAAAAATCAAGTGAAAATTATTTAATAATGTGATATATTACATAAACTTATAATTCAATATATTCTAAATATAGAAGCATCCCTACTGTATTTGCCAGAAATCATGCTTAATGACCCTAATCTGCACTAAATCTCAAGATATTTCAACCTTAAATCAAAAATAAAATAAAGTAATAAGCATTAGAATATCAAAGAAATAATAATGTGAAGTGTATATATTACCTTTGGATCCAAGATTCTTTTCATTCTTTTAATTCAATATTATTCAAATTAAGATACAAGGAAGTCAGCATAGTGTTCTACAATCTAATACAAAAAAATTAGCATAGTGTTTTACAAAGTGCATCTGCTAATATATTTCCTTCTCTTGATTCTTAAAATCCAAAAATCACATAAAGTTTATCAAAATGCTATTTTGTATCTAACCAAGATCTAAAAAAAAAATCAATAGTTTTGTAAAGCACATTCGCTAATATATTTCTATTCTCTGATTATTGTTTTTAAAATTCAGGTAAGTTAGCTTAATATTCTAACAAGGCGCCTTTATTATCTTGTTTGCTTATTCTAATTTATATTTACAAGTAAGATTTCAAAATAAAGTATTTTTTTGCTTCTCAACGTTGTGGTAGTTGTTCTTGAGAATTTCTTTAAGTTCTAATACTTTAAAAAATTTGTCTTGATAAAACATTTATACATTTTTTTTCTATATTCTCAAGAATATTACTGTTTTTGTCTTCGAAACCAACACTCATTACAGTTGTAATAAAAAAAAAGTTGCAATAAAAGCATAAAAACTCAGCAAACTAAAATTTATAAGCTTTAAATTACCTTTTTCAGCTCTTATTTACTTTGTCAAACAAGATTGATTATAACTAATTTTCTATTAATTATGAAACTTTGGTTCTTCTACTTTCATATATATAATTATTAATTATTGATAAATATAATAAAAGATTCAAAATTTTTGATAAAAAAGTATGACTATAAGCTAATAAAAAGTTAAGAAATTTTATAAATCATTCTAGAAATGATCTTTGTTATTCTAAAACGTAGCCTGTTATACAAAATACAATCTGCCAAATTTGAAAAAATCCTAGACTGAAATAAAACATATTCTTATAATCAAAATAGCTCTAGTTTCATAAAACCAAATTAGCAATTATCTTAATAAAATTTTAAAAAAATAACATCTAGAACTATTACTCTTAAATTTTACCTATTTATAAATATCTTTAATTTTCACAAACTTTTATTAAGCTATTGACATTGTATATTAAATTAAAAATGTTTTTTTAATCAAAATAACACTAGTTTTATAAAACCAAATTAGCAATTGTTTTAGTAAAATTTTGAGATAATAGCCTCTAGAACTATAATTCTTTAAATTTTAACTATTTATAAATATTTTCAATTTTTACAAAATTTTATTAAGCTAATTAATTTTATATATTAAATAAAACATGTTTTTTTAATCAAAATAGCTTTAGTTTTATAAAACCAAATTAGTGATTGTCTTAATAAAATTTTAAAAAATAGCCTCTAGAACTATACTTTTTAAATTTTAGCTGTTTATAAATATTTTCGATTTTACAAAATTTTATTAAGCTAATTGATTCTGTATATTAAATAAAAAATGTTCTATTAATCAAAATAGCTCTAGTTTATAAAACCAAATTAGCAATTATTTTAATAAAATTTTAAGAAAATAGCCTCTAGAACTATAACTTTTAAATTTTAGTCATTTATAAATATCTTCGATTTATGGTGTGGCGACTTAGTATAGTTGGTAAGTTGTCGCACCCCCAAGCGGCAGGACAAAAGTTCGAATCCCACTAGCGACGAAATTCGAATTTGTGGAAATGCGTTACGATAAAACTGTATGATATATCAATCGTGTAAGCACTTGTGACTTTGGTCTTACCAACTCATATTGGGAGGTTGTGGAACGTAGTGTGATGCATAAGTTACATGAAACCCGAGTGAAGTAGCCAAATAAATCCAAGGGATCAGGGGATACAGAAGCCCGCTTGGGAAGTCCTGAGTAGAGAGGTAATACAGATCTTTGACAGCCCTACGTAAAGGATTATTATTTGGAGAACCGGACACCATAGGCAAACTAAATGAGAACCGAGTGTTTGGCAAGCACTATACCAACCAGGCTGCCAGATTAGTCGGAGGAAAAAGAATTCATTCGGAATACCAGGGGACGGCTACTGGTCCCTCCTGGGCCATCTGAATTAGAAGTTTGGGGCACCAATGGTTGGCATCGAAGTACTGTTGATAGTCTGTAAAGTGGGTGCTGAGGTTTGGGTGAACTTTGCAAAGGCATAGAGTAGATAATGATAGCAGAGATAAAAAGCCGCAAGTACTTGGCCGTGGTCTAGACGTAAATTACTGAAAATCTAGATGATACATGTGTGGGATATGGACCGCTTTGGTAAGTTTACCACAAAGATAAAGGACTCTCCTATATGGGAGTGTGTGTCTGCTTTAAAGTCCTAAGAGGCCTTAGCAGCAGTTCCTCTTTGGGAAGAATATCCCAACGGTGCTAAGTTAATCAGAGGGTTTAATTGGGTAACTCAAGTAATAGTAGGTTACAGGTACGACATCTAGTGTAGTTTATATAGGTTATATATGCAAGACTGCTTAAATAGACAACCAAAGGTTGTACATATAGCTAGTATGTATCCTCATTAATGTAACAAAGTCAGGGTAGCCCTGTAGCTGCCTTGGCATTCGATCCAAAGTTTAATAAAACATGCCAGACCCCAAAGTGGTCACCTTAATATTAAAAAAAAATAAAATAAATAAATATCTTCGATTTTATTAAAATTTTATTAAGCTAATTGATTTTGTGTATTAAAAAAATATATTCTTCTAATCAAAATAGCTCTAGTTTTATTAAACCAAATTGATAATTGTTTTAATAAAATTTTGAAAAAATAGCTTCTAAAACTATAACTCTTTAAATTTTAACTATTTATAAATATTTTCAAATTAAATTAAATATTTGATCTTTTAATTTGAAATTGATTTGATTTGAAAATCTATATTTGAATTTAATTTGAAAGCAAATATTTAAATCAAATCAAATTAAATACGGAACCTTATCTTGATATACTTCATAGCTTACTAAATTGTTTATTATTTCTGATTTTTCTAAGCAAATAATATATTTGTTAGTTTTATATAAGTCTGGCCTTCTTGTTTTTAGCTTGGTCATAGTTGGAAGTACTTTGTTTAAGAGTAGAGTGAACATAGATTATTTTTTATATGATCTATATAGTAAATAAAATTTTATATTAACAGCAAAAATTCAGCTTTAATAAAACTTTTTTTTTAAAGAGTGTGGCGACTTAGAGTAATGGTTAAGTTGTTATACCCCAAGCGGCAGGTCTAGAGTTCGAATCCCACTGGAGACGTTTTTAGAAAAATAGGCCTGTGTTCTGGTAACAATTATTCGACGATCAGTTGGGTATATTACCTGTAATCTTGGTACTACCATCTTGTAATAGAAGCTCTTGGCCGATCCAAATCCAAGGAACCGAAATAATTGAAACCCGTTTGGCAAGACCTGAGTAAGGAAATAGTGAAGATCTTCGACGATATGCGAAAAAGTTGGAAACCGGTGACCGAAGAACCGAACGAAAACCCTGGTGCAAGAAGGGTCCACCAACCTGGCCACTGGAGTCATACTGGAGGAAAAGGTCCTATGCTATAGAATTAGGAACCAAGGGAAGTAAAACCGGAAGGCACTTAAAGCCTAGGTACAATG
>CAJVPZ010002481.1:0-12354 GCA_910592135.1 Racocetra fulgida | reverse complement strand
TGGCCTAGTTTTGTTAAGATTTCCATCAAATTGAGGTTTTTTGAAGATAGGATAGATTCTATTATCTTTCTATTGTTTAGAAATGTTTTGGGTATTGATACATCTGTTAAGGAGTGAAGTAATAGCTTGTAATATATTGGGCTCAATATGTTTAATCATTTCATAGCTGATCCCTGATGGACCACATGCTTTGTTATTGGGTAGCTGTTAAATTGTTTGTATAACTTCTTCTATACTGATTTCTCTAAGTACAGAATTGTACTATTCTGTTCTTATTTCTGGTTTGGGTTGATATTCTGCTTTCCAGTCTTGGTCAAAGATTGTAGTGTTGTATGGATGATGTGCTGTCCATTTATTATAATGATTATATATATGTTGTTTGATATCATCTGGGTTATTGATAATATCTGTGTCAGTCTTAATGTTTTCAAAATGTACAGTGTCTTTATGCCGATTCAGTATGCTGTTTATCATCTTTGTTGGATTAGTAAGTAACTGATCGCATCTTTTATTTGTGGCTAGATTGATATGCTGTCTAAGATGTTGTGCATTTTCAAGATTTCTTGCATTATATAGTGTTTTCCAGTATTCTTTGGTTTCTTATACTTATAAGGCTAAGTCTGATTGAAGATGTGGTGGTGTGTTAATGGTGAAGTTGTGTTTGGTGTTGAGATTATCAATTAGATCTAATATATTGTCTAACAATGTAATATTATGTATAAAATATTTTTGAACCTGATGTATTATATGTCCAATTGTTTTAAAGTCTTTGTGAAGTTGTGTTGCTTTGGGAGTGAATGTATGAAAAAAGTTTTTTGTTATAATTTTCCTGTTAGGGATATGTTGGTATGCAGCATTAATAATACAGATTTGTATTTTATGCCATGTCTTTTCAAGGGATTCTGCTGTATTAGTGTTGATAGGAACTTGATATATATTCATGTTTGAATTGATTTGATTTGTAAAGGATTTCTAATTTTCTTTGGATATTGATTTGTAGTTAAATACTCTTCTTTTACACTTGAATTTTTGGTTGGTTTTAGAAAGTGCAAATGGAAACAACCAGGTTGAGATCAGGATTTGGTGGTCACTATTTGTAGAGAATGATGAATTGTCTATTTTGAATTTGTATAGATATGGTATTAGTGTATCACTAGCCCATATATAATCGATTCTGGTTTGATATCGGGTGCTTTGCCAAATATGCTGTAAGTTATTTGTGTGGTCTGCTAAGTCATACATATTAGTACTGTGTAAGTAGTTGAGTAGTTGGAATTTAGTAGCTGATGATATGATTGTATCAGTATTTGCGTTAAAGTCACCAAGGATTATTGGGTGTAAGTTTAATATTATAGCTTGTTGTATCCATGTTATGACTTTGTTTTGTGTTAATTTACAATGTGTTGTATTAGTTGAGGAGAGATAGACAGAAATGATTCAGAATTTGATTATTTTTGAAAAATAGATCTATTGCAATTGCACCTCATGAGTGGTTAAGAATATTGTGGATATGTGACTGGAATTGTTTTTGGATCATAATGCATGTATCTTTTTTGGTGTCTGGTAAGTTTGACCAGTAGTAGGAGTAGTGGTCTGTGTTAAGGAATTTTGTATTTGTGTTGTTAGAAATTTTTGTTTCAGTAAGACTAACTATATGTAGATTATGAGTTAGATAGTAGATTTCCCATAGGAGTCATTTCTCTGGCATGTTGTATCCTTGTACGTTGTGGATAACAATATTTAAATATAAAGAGGAGTTGGAGTCCTGTATGTTTCCTGTAGATGTGGTTTGGTTATTATTGGTTGTGGCAAATAGTATTCTGAGTAGGTGAGTTGGTTCTATTTCATTATCTAGAAATAAATTATTATCAATGTTTGGTACATTAAACAGATAGGTTAGAGAAGCGGAGTATGTGGTGTATGATTTAAGTAGAGTTTGTAAAAATTTTTTAATTGTCTTAATAGTTAATTGAGTATGGTTTTGAAGTATATTTGACTCATTGGGTAGATATATATATGCTTCATGGTGAGAGTTGTGTATAGAAAATTTTAGGTCAGATTTAAAATTTTCTAATATATTTTGTTGCAAATGTTGGATAAATGATGCAATTGTAGCTTCAGTCATTATTATTGATAGTTTATAAAATTGTAAGAAATTTGTTGTAGCATATAGACAAGTTGCAGGATTCTAAGAATGTTGGTCGCAAACTTGCAGATTAGTATCTTTTATATAATTGCTCGCCGTATATCTGGTTCTCACAGGTTCCAAAGAACTTGTAGCCTGCCCTGTATGTTGGATCTGACCGTTATTATTACAAGCCTTCGGGTTCTTATTTTTATTTATATGAAAGGTGAGATTTCTTTTTTAGTTTTACTAATAGTTGTTGAAGTCTTGGCTTCTTTCTCTTGTGATCTTTTTGTAATCAAATTTCTAAGCTGAATCATGTTTGTTTTTGGGTCTACTTCTATTAGTTTTTAATCTTCTAAGTTTAGTTTGTTGCTCTTCAAAAATTTCTGAAATGCTGTCTTATAGTTTTTTAATACTATATGAATAAAAAATATATAGTCTAAGTTTTCTATTCCCAAATGATTTGCTATACATCTATCTGTTTGAAGAGTAAATTTTATCTGTAATTCACATATTTTTTGTCTTTTCTCTATTGGTTTTGAAAAGACATGCTTAATTATCTTTAGATTTGTTATGATTTAGCTATCTAGATTCTTATATAAATATCTTCTATTGTTAATCTAAATTCTATATTTGTTGTATTAAACTCTAGTGCACTTTTCTAGAAAAATCTTTAAACTTCTGGTTAGTAGTACCGTAAATAGCCATATAGACTACCCAGGTATATTACATTCTACTGGTTAAAAAACTTGAATTATACCCAGAGATATATTATTTGAAGAGGGATATAGTAATAGGTAGAATTCTTCTTATTAAATATAAACTACTAATCAAGAAACCCTAGGTCTCTTACATTCCACTAAATTCTTAAACCTAGTTTAGACCCAGGTATAATAGAGGGGGTCTACTATCAAGGAGGGTATTTTATATGGCCATTTATAGTAGTTACATGTATTATTTATTTACTTGTTGTTTTTTTGTTATTTTTAAATATAGTAATATTATTTGCTATTTATTTGTTTGTTTATTTATCTGATCTTATATGTTTATTGTGTTATTTATATATTTTAAGATTAAATTTTCAGGGTTTAAACAGATTCTCTAAAATTTTTTGAAAATTTTCTAAAAATTTCTAAAAAATTTGTTGTTGCTAAACTAAAGGTCTTGAGTAAAAATCTATTTTAATAAACTATAGATTATTTTAAGTACTTTTTCTTTTCTCTTAGTACAAGATATCTTGTTTCTTATACTAGTTTTAACAATAATTATTGATTTTAGTTTTAATCAATTAAAATTGTAAATTAGTGAAAAGAGTTTGATATATATTTATTTATTATCTAAATATATATACCGTATTTTCGCATAATAATGCCCATGAGCGTTATTTTGAATTTTGGCCCGAATTAAGCTTAATTCGGGCCAAAATTTGAAATTCTACCCCTGCACGTTATTACGCGAAAATACGGTAATAATTTTTTAAATATATTTGTAAGTTTGTAAGATAGTTAACTCTAAATATATTAAATTATATATTTTAAAAAGATTTATTTATAAAAGATTTGGATCTTATAGCTTAGCAGTTAAGCTTCTAAACCTTCACAGATTAGATCAATAGTTCAAGTCTAACTGAAGACAAATTTTAATAAAATTTGTTTCTGTAATCTATGGAGCCATAAAATTGAATATGAAACACTGTAAAAGTCTAAATGTAATATGAAACCTGAATAAAGTGTTTTTGGAAGAAGACTAGATTATAAAGTGTAAATACATATATAACAGTAGTATTATAGAAGGTTATATTATACAAAGATCAAGTACATTGGTTCTTTAGTTGGGGTGACCTGAAGGCAATACCAATATCTCTACATCTAACTTGTGGAGTACTTGCTTGGAAGGGTGATATAATGGTAGCTAAAACTGAAGTAGTGAGAGAAGCAGTGATATATGACTATGAGCTGTGATAAAGAATCATATCTTAACTGGAATTAGAAGTATCTCTAGCTTTGCAAAACAACCTACTTTAGAAGGTTATTTAGTGTAGAGAGTATAACTTATCTCTATATATCTAAATATACCGAATCAAACTCTAATCATATTTATATAGAATTTTATAATGAAAAGAGTTAAGAATCTACCAGTATGAATACTGCACCAACCAGAATTGAGATATCCAAGTTGGAAGTTGTACAATATGTATAACGAAAACCAATAGCTAAAAAAGATACGTCTCAAAACAAGTTCCTAATGAATACTATAGAAAGAAGTACAAAGAGGATAAAAAAAATATGCAAGCACATAAAAAAACAAAAAAAAGACAATTAAAAACTTGTAAATAGCAAACTAGTATCAATAGCAAGGTCCTAATTTAAGATAGATTAGTAATATCTGGTCAATTAAGTAGGAGGATTAGGTATTTATAGAAATAAAAGAATGCAAATTAATATAATCTAATTAGCGCAAATCCAATATAAGTCTTAATTCATCATATAATATCAACTTCATTATGTGGTAAACCTAACTAGGTAGCAGGAACCTAGTTTGAGATATATATACAAGAGCTTTTGGCAGATACACCAATTTAAAAAACCTTTAGAGACTGATTATCTGAATAAACCAAATTAAGAGTTACTAAGGTTTGATTTTGGATTATGTGAGAATACAATTGGATTACTGGAATTAGTTAGTTGTGAAGCACAAAAATTAGGTAATACAGAAATAGGATATGAAATACACTGGTAGGTTTAGATCACAAATAAAGTAGTCTGAGTCTTGTATTCAAAAATTAGTTTAGTAGTAAGTGTATGAGTAAATAACAAGATTGTATAATAATATACAAACTTAAGAATTAATAATAATATAAAAGGCATTTAACCTCATCTTAACACTGAAAAAAGTTTTATTTATTATAAAGTAGGTTTATTATATCATTTATTTTTCTATATTAAACAGTTCAGTATATAGAGCTAATTAATTAAATTATATATATAGTTATAATAAGTTAGTATATTTTCAAAAATTTATAGAGCTTTATTTAAAATTTTTGCTTTAGTTTAGAATCTTTAGAAATCAATATTATATACAAACAGATAGTTTGTATATATATAATCTTGAGTTAGTAAAGAAAAGTTTAGATATATATATAAATTTACTATATAAGTTTGGTATAGGCAGCCTAAATTCTTATAAAAAATCAGTTTTGATAGATCTGGTTTATTATAACTTGAGTTTAGTATAAACAGGTTTGATATATCTAGAATCAACTATAATATAAAATTATTTTTTATTCTCAAGTAGAATTATAATAATTTTTTAAAAATTATAAAATTTGCTTAGTTGATTATTACAAGAAATCATGTTTGTAAATCAACCTATTAGGGCTTCTCAAATATTTGATTTGATATTTGATACAATTTGATACAATTTGAATTACACTGTAAAAAAGTTCAAATTGATTAGTTGCCAACATAATTGCTAATTTATTAATTGTCAAATGTCTTTGATAAATTTGTTTGGTTAAATAAATATTCATATATTTTTTGTATAAATTTGATTGTTAAAGAAATTTAATATTTGAAATTTATTATATAGATAATCAATCAATGATTAGTTTGTTAAAAATTTTCCAATCGATTAGTCAACTAGTTGTTAACTCAATTAACGATTTGGATCACTACCTGTCCGGTCATCTGGGTCATTTTTCGGAATAAATCATTAATGCATTATTATGTATTAATAATTTTATTCACGTAGTAATTCCATACGTTTAACAATGGGAATTTTTTTTTTTTTGATATACAATCAACTCCTATTTGACAAGCAAAATATTTTTAGCATAGAATATCTTTAAACAATCGGTTTACTTTACCTTCTAATTCCAAAGAAAGTTAGCCAATTCTCTTAAAAAGCAAAAAAGAGGTTTCGTCAAAGCAATATTAATGTATGTAGTACCAAGCGCCAACAAATATTTTTTAGTGTTGATAATTAATAATTAGTAATTACGATTAGCATTAATTAGATAAAAAAAATTCACAATAGAAATAAAATAGAACAATAGAACAATACGTAGAATACCAACATTGGATTTAACGTTAAATGGTTAGGTACGTATAAATCACGTGAATATATAATTACTAACAGAAAGATCGGTTCGTGTGTCATCCTCGGTTTGACAACAGTCATATTGTTGCCCGAAAAAATTTCGCTATCAGCATTAGTGGTAAGTGTTAAATGTATATTTGTTTTGATTTTAGGTTACATCAGATAAATTTGATCAGCGGGATTGGTAATGCTAGAACATCGGATCTGGGCATGTATGTTAGACTAGAATAAGCTTAGTTTTTTTTTTTTTTTTAAGAGTGAAGCCTGGCCTCGTCTTTATTGAATAATTATGCGTTACATTACATGAATGGATTACATGCATTGTTACAGCTAGGAGCACTTTATCTTCGGCCCAAAGTTCTACTAGAGTGCCTCCACTAGATTTAGTTTAGCTATATATGAGGATGATATGTTTGTAGTAGGGAAAATATTTGTATTTAGCCATACTGATACGATAGGAGGGGTTAGACTAAACTTTAGTAGGTTAGTGTGTCATAATTAATTGTGGCGGATCATAATGAAATCCAGATCAAAATGAAATTAAATATAAAATCTCGAAAAATAAAATTTTTTGGGGTGCATTTTTTAGGGATAGGATTAGGATTAAGGGTTAGTTTTAAAGTAAAGTTATAATAAACAAGTATAAGTGGGTTTTAGAAGGTTAATAGGCTGAGTAGAAAATGTAGATTTATGATCCGCGGCATTAATTAAGTCCAGAAGCTCGGGTTACACGAATAGTAAATCACTAACCTACTAGTTGGACAGTACTTTGGAACACAAATACAAGATTCGGTTAATATTTGGGCATTTGACCAAAAAATAAACAATTGGAAGAACAATTTATTAACTAGGACAATTGTTTAAGAATTTTCTTTATTGGGATGGGGTCAGTGTTTAAAATTTGCTTGCACAAGAAAGATGCACATGTACAGGAGCTTTTTTTGAATACTGTATGCAAGTATTTTGTAAAAAATTTAAGTGAGTATGCAAGTGCAAGTGATTTTTGTTCTGAATTTTAAGCAAGTAATTTTTGTTCTGAATTTTAAACAATGAATGGGATCAAAGGATCACCATTTCTACTTGGACGAAGACAACGTATAATCTTGGAATGGGTCATACCTTCCAATAGTACCACCGAATGATAGCACATGATTAAATCTAGTAATTCATGCTGTACATCAGGAAAACCGATCGTAACGATAGTAATACTGTATGAATGAACTTTAAATCGAATTTCTGTATATCTCGAAATTTTGCATGAAAAATTTTTAATACGTACGTACGTACGTACGTAAGCTATAAACGAATCGATTAATTATAGTTTTTTGGATAAATGACTTAATACATAATAGTTTTTTGTATAAACGACTTAATATATAATAGTTTTTTGTAAAAACGACTTGATACATTATATTTCTTTGTATAAACGACTTGATACAGTATAGTTTTAAAAGACACTAGCGATTTTTTTTTTCTCTGCAGCTTTGGAGGTCACAATCCAATTAAATTTCATTTACATAACCAGGTATAACTTAAACAGTTTCGATTTTCATTCACATAACCAGGTATAACTTAAACAGTTTCGATTTTCATTCACATAACCAGGTATAACTTAAACAGTTTCGATTTTCATTTACATAACCAGGTTTAACTTAAACAGTTTCGATTAATACCGAATTTTGAAATTGCTAAAGCATTTTATATTAGTGTTTGTTTTTTGAAATTGCTAAAGCATTGTACATTGTGATTTGTAATTGAAAAGTTATATGATTGATTAAAATGAAAAATAATAAAAATTTTACGAATACATTTTGAGAGATAATCGATAATGAAAATAGTGAAATTCTATTTTCACCCTACTAATACTATATTAATAATTTTAGTCAAATAATTTGTGAAAATAGAATATATGTGAAAAGTTTTTATGCGAAAAAATTTTTAAATAAAAGGAAAATATAAGGAAAAAAAAAAGAAAAAAAAAATCGGGAAGATATGGTGAACCTTCATAATTAATAAATAAATAAATGCCCGAGCGAAATTTCTTGCTAAATATCATCTTATTACTTAAATCTTATTGAAATCTTATTAAAATCGAATTTAAAGTCATATTAATAATGACTAACATGTTGCATAATTTTTTTCCTTATTTTCCCTACAAGTAAATTGTTCATATTTGTATAATTCTTATACATTTTATTGAGGTTGAAATAACCATGGATAATTGAGATAAAGGTCGATTATCTGATCGACGGATAAAAAGTTATAATATGAATTTATATCGAATGAAGGATCATATATCGGATCCATGGGTAAAAAGTTATAGCATGAATTTATATCGAATAAAGGATCATTAGGAAATGAACCTTCAATAAAAAATGACCCTTCATTAGGAAATGATCCTTCATTAAGAAATGGCCCATCATTAAGAGGGAATGAAAACTGAGTGCCCGGTATCAAATCAGGATAAGATGGGGTCAATATAGGTGATTCTAATGGTGATTCTATAGGTGATTCTATAGGGGATTCTCGTTCCTGTGGAATGGGCGATTGGAAGTTATTCATATTTCCATCGTAGACGATCTGATAAGTCATATCTTTTTGTCTTTTTTTCTGTAATACATTGTCAATTCTTTTTGAAACGTCAGCATAGGCTTTTTTAATTTCTGGTGACTCGCTGCTCCATGCTTGAGCAGCGAATTTCGAAATATCGGTCATTCTCATTTTTATTCCACTAGCTATGGCCCTTTTAGTGAATACTTTTCTATATACAAAAAACGCATTTAAGCTTTTACTGCCCTTTGAGATATTTCCTGCGAATTCATCGATGTTGAGCTGCTCAATTTCTTGAATATTAAGCATTTGGACTTTTGAAGCTTCTGTCATTTTGTAAATTTTGTAAATAAAATAAATACGAACGGATTTCGTTAAAAAAAGATGAATGAATTTTTGCTGCTTATATATATATAAAAAAATTACATCGTAATCGGACTGAAATCCGTGATCGACAAGTGTTACAATTTTGTCGAATAACGGAAGATAATATATTGTTACAATAAATTTAAAATTCAAATTTTTTTTTTTATGTTATTATTATAAAGATCCATTTTTTTTTTTTGTTATTATTATAAAGATTCATTTTTAATGTTATTATTATAATATTTTTCGTAAGCAACTATGCAATTATCAAATAAAACGAAGAATATTCATAATGTTTGCAATTACAACCGCGAACTCGGCCTATTTTTTATGCAATAATAATGCAATTTAATAACAAGAAATAACAAGAAAAATGAAATGACCCCTTTTATAAATCTTGTTTCCTCTATATATTACCATAATATGTTACCATTAATTTAATTTTAACCATTTATATTCTTCAGTTATATTAATTTCATTTATATTTATATATACATTCATCCATCATCTTCCATTATAATTCTTCACGTTACGTGATCTGTAACAACAATTAGGAGTTAGAGCCTTGAATAGGCAATGCATATTATATGTAATGCAATGTCACCCGAAAAAAATGAACAAAACTTATAAATAGACTATAATAGAAACTTGTTCCGAGTCGATTATAGAGACGTATTCTAATTAATTTCGTAATACGACGCGTTTTTTTATTAATAATGCGTGTATCAATACTAATTAAAGATTGCAATTAACCCTCATGTTACTATATAATTAAATGAAGCAATATACTTATTCACTACAATCCTAATCCTGTAGGATGGATCAAATCATCAAAATATCATCAAAATATCATCAAAATATCATCAAAACATCATCAGGCTATAATCAAAGAATCTTCAAAGTATTCTCCCCTGGAAAAATACATATAAAATATTCAAAGTATATTCTATGATTTAGAACGCTAATAATACATTCTTGTATTTTTCCGGGTACTATTATTGTACACTATAATTCTAAAATAAGAAAATATGCAAATTCAGAACGCCAAAGCTCTATAGGGTTTTCCAAAAAACATTTACAAAGAGATTTCAAACAATTTGCCTTTCTCCTTAGTCTCACCTTAGCTCTCATTTGCAACAAGCTGATTCAAACTTTTATTTCCTTTGTATAGAACAATTGAACCCGCAGAAGGGGATCTTGCATAAAATTTCTTATTTTCTATTAATCTTTATTAATGCATGACATAACGGAAAAATATATGTATGGACAATGTTTCTATTTCATATCTAAATTGAACAATTGAGCCTCGAATTCATTGATAGATTTCTTCAATTTAGATTCTAGATTCTAGATTCACTTGATTACTATTCTTCTTTGTTCTGAAATGATATCACACGAGTTACGTATGTTATCGGAACCTATATTCCGCTTATTTTGAATTTTTATTGGACATGAATAAACGCCTCATACCGGTTTAATGACATAAATAAAAAGCTTATAGGATAATACAGTATGTACAAGTATGTACCTAGCCACTCTACAGCTTTCTATGGATAATCCATCTTGTGTAACCGCATTTTATATTCATCGATTAAAGTGTAACCGCATATCGATATTATATTCATCGATTAAAGTTATAACACCATTAAAGTTTAAAAAATTTGTACAATTTCTATGTAACATAAAAATTAGCATTATGTTGCATATATTGACCTAGATATATTTGGCTTTCTGTGAAACTGTTATGTATTTCATTATTCCTTCGGAATCTTCCAACTTTTTATATCAAATTTGGCGTTTTATGCCAAATTTGGAGCATTTGATGACAAAAAAGTGACTTGGTGCACCGTATATAGATTAACTACTTTCTAAACCAGAATTCTGTTACGTATATGCATAATACGATACTGTATGTAACTGATGCAGCTATAATTATCCCACATTCTATGTAGATTCGACGGCCGAGACAACTTTACTAGGAAATACTTTACCCTCTTTATGATGTCAGAGTATCTATGTTTATTACTAACAATAGAGATTGAAATAGTAATCTGAATTCCATAATCTAGATTTCGAAAATATAGCACTTTATGGAATTTCCTATAGTATTTCACACAATATACTTCCTGAATTGATCCGGAATTATAACTGATAAGCATCTACCTACGTACGTACATTCATCTGTTTATTTTTGTATGCCACGAGTTTTTATTGCTCAAATTAAACAATTATTCATTTGTAAATAATCGTTAAACGTAAAGAACAAAAAGTTTTAACTTTATTTGTACCCCCCGAAAATATTCCTTTTATGAATTATACTTTAATATGATGTAGCACATTCAAAAATGTTTCCTTTGTTTTTTAAAAACGGTTACGTATTACAAAGTACGCCACAACTTATGACACTTAATTAAAGTCTTTTCGTTCATGTGTGATGATCGCCAACAATTTAGGCAATTAACCCTCTTTATCTCAAGAATTCACTTAAGAACCCGTTCTTTATGTTCTAATAAAAAAGTTTCCTTGACTAATTTTACTCTATGTCCTATATTTCCGATCATCAAATATATTACTAACCCTAACCTTACCGAATTTTAAACCAGAAAAATTCGTGGATTTTCATAGGCGGATCTTTGTGGCCACAACAATGGCTACGTCGTACGTACGTACATATGTAGAATAGGCGTTAGAGTTAAGGTTATGCTCAATTACTGGATTTATTATGTGAGTTTTTTCATGATTTACATGCTGGCCAATAAAAATCGACCAGTTCTTTATCATAAAAATCGATCAATTTTTTTCAAGTTTCGATATCAGATATTTTTTGTTAATTTATTTTAAACAATCGAAACCGGTGATGACTAATTTGGGTCACGGCATTTTCAAAGCGAACAGAGAGAATACACAAAAACCATGCAATCATATAATAATCGGGACACTTACCAGATTCTGATATCTAGTTATATATATATATATATTTATATATATTATATATATATATATATATATATAGATATATATGTATATATATTATATTTATATATATAGATATATATTTATATATATATAGATATTTATATATATATATATAGATATTTATAATTTCAACTATGATTTTTACTGTTACACTGTACCGGCTCAAACATAGTTTGATGTGGTCGGATTTGTATTACCGGGTTTTTATTAGATTTGGTAAAATTGATTTTCAAATT
>CAJVPZ010002480.1:0-12354 GCA_910592135.1 Racocetra fulgida | reverse complement strand
TTCAGGTCCTGCTGAGTTTAGTCGCAAATATAAATTGGAGACTTGCTTAATTAACAGCTGATTCTATAATATATTGCAGCTTCCAATACTTTTGTAAAGAATCATACTATTGTTCATGGTTCTTGCTAACTCTATTTTCTGCTTTGCTAGTATTAGTATTAGTGCTTAAAAATTATCTATTGTTTTCTTAGTAAATCTTGATACTTGTAACATGTAGTACAATTTAGGGACTATATACATATTATTAATATATGCAGCTTGTGTTATTTTGAGTTTCTATGGATTTAACATCTATGCTATTGATCATATAATCTCTTTTGCTCTTGCCTTAACGAGAGCTTCATCTAAATTGTTGTTAAGCCATACTTCTAGAAATCTTGTAATTTTGTTCTTTTTTTCTTCTATTATCCATTCATTATCAAAGAAGATCTTTCTATTTTCTTTTTTTTCTCTTGAGTTGACTATAATCAATTTAAACTTCTTTCTATTTATTTAAATATCATTCAATTTAAAGAATTTTTCTGCAATCTGTATTATTTCTTTCATCTGTTTTTTGCTTTCTGCAATCTATATTGTTATCAGCATATGTGACTACCACCTGCTTCTATCTTCTTTCTATTATATAGTTCATGCCATAGTTATATAGAATCTGCTGAGATACTATATACTCTAAATTTGGGTCCTCATTAATTCTGGACAGAAGTAGATTGTAAAAAATTCTCTATACTAGCAGTGAAATCACTTCTTCTTGCTCGATACTATCATTTATTTCAAAGCATTGTGTTGTCCCTAGCTCTGTAATAATCTTCGACTGTTTATTCTCAAATAGATTAAAAATAAATCTAATTGTAATCTGAGGAATTTTGAGCCTTCTCATTGCTAATTCTAATGATTTAAGAGATACTGAATCGAAAGCCTTTTTCATATCTTGTAAAACTAGCCACAGTTCTTTTTTATTGTCCTTTGCATCTTCCATTATTATATTTATGATTTGTAGTGGCTCTTTTGTTGAATTTTCAGGCAACTCTGCAAAATTTGGACCTTTCAGAATGTTTCTTTCTGCTAATACTTGTATTAGTCTCATAGTTACTATTTTCATAACACACTTTTTAAAAGTTTCTAGCAATACAATTGGTCTGACGTTATTTAAATCATAGCACCAGTCTGTATCCTTAGAGATTAGATATATTTGTGAGATTTTTTATTTTAGCAGAACTTTGCCTAATTGGATACAACTTTCTGCAAATAGGCAGAAAATCTTTTGCATATGAGCACTTGCTGCTTTGATTAATATATAAGTAATTCCTGAAACATCTGAGGCTGTATTTTTCTTCAGATCTATTAGCATGTTATGCTATTCTTCTTTTGTAATGTTCTGATCCAAATTATTATACTACTCTTCTTATATTTTTTCTTTTGGTTTATAAATAATGTCCCAAAGATTCTGGTCGAAGTGACGTGATCTGAACTGCTTTAAAAATGTTCTCATGTTTTGTTCAAAACCTCACTTAAATCTACAACAAGTTTTCTTTGGTTTTTCTTTTCTTCTAAAAGCCTATTAATTTAGATTTTCTTGAACGGCTTCTCCAATAAACTCGCAAGCATTCTGCCTTACTTCCTATCTATCATCTAATGTCTCCTTTCAATATTTTCTTCTATTTTCTTCCTTTGTTAGGATTCAATCTGCCCTGTTTTTCTTATATATAGTATTTTCTACCAGCCTTTCAAATCTTCAATTAATTTATAGGACCAACAGTTGAAGAATATATTAATGCTTGTCTTGTGTTGCTGGTTTGTATATTCTAATTTCACAATTAAGTCGTCAATATAGTTATAAATAAGATCTAGTTTAACACTTTTTCTTCCTATACTTATCTATCTTCCTAGTTGCATTATAGTATATAACAACTTTGATTCTTTTGTTTTTCTTAGTCTATTCTGTGCTGTATTGCAAATCTTCTTCTTTAGTAGATTACACCTTGCTGCAGCGAGAATACTACTACTTATATCATCCCAAAGCTTGTCTAAATCAGATACTCTTCTTTTATAGTGATATTCTTCCTTTAAAAGGTTTTGTACATTTGTACATTTACTAAGCAAACTGTTCATTTGCCTTCTGTAATTTTTCCAGTTTTTCTTTATTACCTTTTTACAAAAAAAAACTGTTCTTGTGTATCTTTTTCTTCTACATTCTGCTGCACTTTAGTTTGCAATTAGATGACTTATATCGATTCTGACTATTTGTATAAATATCCATTATTTTTTGTATATTTGTATTAAACAATCTATTGGAGAGTTTATCTAACACCCAGATCTGACTAATTTTTGTACTTGTCTCTCCATTCAACTATATCAATTTTTTGGCTTTTGGATATATTGTTTTAAAAGTATCATGAAACTCTTATCTCTGCAGTCAGTTTAAAAGAGTGTCTCTCTTTAGTTTTTTCTTCTTATTATTTAGTATTCTATCTAGCTCTAGGTCTACTATACTATTAAAATCTCTTATAATTATCAATTATGCTCTAAAAGATCTATTAATGAATTTTTCTACAATTGTTTTATAAGCCTTTTTCTTTTCTTGTTCATTATTTGGTAGGAAGTAAAACATTATTACTATAATCTCTAATTGTTTAAGTATTAAACTTATAGAGATTACATATTCGCTTATTCTGTCTACTTTTTCTAAATACTTTTCTCATTGTTCATTTATTAATAAACTAACTTCAGAGCTTTTCTTCTTGTTACAATCTGCATTTGCTCAAAAACTTCTGTATTTGGATTGAGCTTTTGATAGCTATTTTCCTTCAATTCTTGAAATGTTTGTTTCTGCGATGTCTAGAATATCTATTTTGTTGTCTAATGCTCACTCAAAAGCAAATTCTAGTTTGTGGACATTGCTTTTAATACCATTAATATTATATATTGCAATGTTAAGTTCATTGGTTTGATTAGTAAGTCCTTTGGTTATAATGTATGTTGTATTTCTATTTTTCTCTAGATTTAATTCTCCTCTATTTCATACAGAGCAGACCATAGAATCCTGCGCAACTGTGAGAACCAAGCTTAAAATGGCAAGCGACCCTATAGAAGAAATATAATTGAAGTCACCTTTAATATTTTTAGAACCCTATGACTTCAACATTTGCTACAACAAATTTCTCTCCTTCTATAACCTACCTCTCCTACCTCATAATCAAACACTCAAATCATTTTTAAATCACTTAAAAAATCAAAAATTCAATAACAATATCAATCTCTCGATTAATTATCCTCCTAATAAAGTGCACATATACTTACCTCATAACCAACTTTTACTTTCAAATCATACTACAATCAAATATTTTCTAATAACTAAATATCTAGATTTGTCTATAAGAACCAACAAAACATCACAACAAAATAGATTTAATCTAATAGAGATCCTAGCAACTTCTCTACATGCAATACCCCTGCTATCACCAACTGTTTCTGAATCAAACTTAGAGAAACTCGAATCTCTACCTGCAGATCTGCTTTCACTTTTACAAGACTCCAACTACAGCACTCCAAGTTCATCTACTTTAGCATCTACATCTGCACATGATAATCCTTTAAACAACTCTTCTCATCAACATTCTAACCACACTAGAGATCTACATCTTAACATTATAACTCACAATGTTCAAGGCTTTAATTCAGTGACCAAAAGAGAAACATAACAAAACTATTGTCTTCATAACAATATAATAATTGCAAGCATAACTGAAACAAAAATTTCTGACAAACCTAATCTATTCTTCTGTAATAATGATCTATTTATACTGTATATTATTGAGCTAACTCAGAAACCTCAGCTGAAGAAACTGCCATCATGATTCATAATCATCTTAAACCTCATATGCATAATTGCCAAACACATCCTGGTGGAGCAATTGCCTTAGACTTTTTCTTTAAAAGTCAAATTAAGCTTCATATTATATCTGTCTACCTTTCTTCCACTGACTTAACCAAAAGAAACAATATACAAGAAACAGTTATTAAATAGATTAAACAAGTATTTGAGCAAAACCTTTATTCAATAGTACTTAGAGATTTTAATATACAAGACAACACATATAGTTCATCCACAAAATACAAGCTTATTAACTTTTTGAACTATTCTAACATGTATGATCTTAGTATTTACTTTCATAATACTCATTACACTTGGTCCAACAATACCAGTAGTAGTTGCATCGACTATATTTGGACAGATCAATTTAGTATACAATTCCTCCTATCCTACAAACTTGATGATAGTAAAACATGCACTTCTAGTGACCACCTTATTCTTTCAATATCTTGGATCTTTCCTAACACATATAACAAACCTTCATATCGATATACTGGCATTAGCCACAGAATCTTTAATTACAAACTCATGTCATCAGAAAAATGGACAGAATTCTCAGACCTTTTATCATCTAAGCTTCAATCACATCATACACCTCTTACTACTGAGAACTTAGAAAGTATTGATACTACCTGGCATAAAATTGAACATTCAATTATCTATGCAGCAATACAATCTATTTCTAATAAAATTAGCCGCAAACGTAGCTATAATCACAAATATACCTCACATAATACTCTACTCTACCTATCTCTTAAAAAACTTGGTCATCTCATTAAAATTATCAAAAACACTAATACTAACAATGCAATTAATATCTCTCACATTAATGCTCACATTAAAATCCTCAATTTTAAGTTTCAATATAATCTTCAATTACTGTCTTCTTTGGACTCAACATCCCTTAGTCAATGGATCACACAAGCTTAAGATATTTGAAAACAACTTTATCATGCACGCCATATTGAAAATTCCTTACTTCTATGCCAACAAATCCAAGATGCATCAGAAAAAAGATGCAACACTCTTGTAATACAGTCTACACAGGCAATTAACAGTATCCTTAATCGATACTACCCACCTATCCAGTTCCTAAACATTAAACGGCCTAATGAGCTTATTACTGAACCTTACCTAATTAAACAACATATTCAAACACACTTTGAAAACTGGACCCCTATTAATGAATCATCATTTTCAAACTTTTGGCACCAACACTATATACCATGTCCATATATTAATATTAATTGGTATAATAATCTTACTATAACAATTACTAATGAAGAAATCATTGATACCATTGCAAAACTTCCAAATAGCAAAGCTTGTGGCCCTACTGGCATAAGCTACGAAATGCTTAAACATTCTGATGACACATATATTCAAGCTCTTACTGCTCTTTTTAATCACTGCCTCACCTCTGGCCATATACCAAAACAATGGAAACATAGCAGAATCTATTCTATTCCTAAGTGTAACACCTTTAATAATAACCTCAATCTTACACGACCTATCAGCCTTGTCAAACATACTCGAAAAATCTATACCAAAATAATTACTAACAGACTCAATACTATATTCTCACAACATCTTATTTTATCTCCTTTTAACTATGTTGCTTTACCCAGCAATAGTACCTCAATTTCTATATACATTCTTAACAATCTTATAGAAGATACATCATGTAATCATAAGGATATATAGCTACTATCTCAAGATATGAGCAAAGCCTATGATTCTGTGAACCTTACTCTTTTAAAACAAGCCTTACTCTGTCTTTCTCTACCTACTCCCATTATTAACACTATTTATAATCTTTTCACAGATCGTCACAATTAGGTTATTACTAACCTAGGCCTCACTGCTTCATATCCTGTTCACAATGGTATAGACCAAGGTAAAATAATTACTCCTTTACTCTGGAGAATATATTACGATCCTCTCATTACTTATATTCACCAACACTTCACTGGATATACCACTAAAACATCCTGAATCACAAATCTTAAAGAAAAAATATTTAACAAACTTCAAGCTCATTGTTTTGTTCTTGCCTATATGGATAATACCTTATGGATTGCTTCTTCACAAACTGAACTATCACATATTATTTCAGTTGCAGAATCCTTTTATAAGATGGCTAACATTCAAGTTAACCTCTCTAAATCTTTATTTACTACAAACAATCCTCCTTCTACATACTATCCTATTATCTTTAATAATCATGCTCTTCCTTTACATTCACACCATGAACCCTTTAAGTTCTTAGGCTGCTGGATTACTCTTGATAACAAACACCACAAACAAACACAGCTCATTATTAATGAATTTCTTCATCTAATACAAATTGCAAACTCTAAATACATTACAGATACATATGTTTGATACATCATTAATACTGTTATTATATCTACAATCAAATATTGTCTTCAGAATTTGGTTCTTAGCCAAAATATCTGCAAGAAAATACTTACATATCATATAGGCCTTGTTAAACGCAAAGCCAAGCTTAGCTATACCATTCCTACTACTATACTTTTATATTTACAATTATATAACATTCGTAATATTTGGAATATCCAACTCCAACACCATATCTCCAATTATATAAAACAAGTCAACAATATAGATTTTTTAGGAATCTGCTTTCATATTTGACTTCAACAACTCCAAAACAATCTTTGGTCTTTTACAAATATTTTATTATATCCAAACCCTATTATTGATGGACCTAATAAGCAAACTACAAGTTTTAAATTATTCAGTTATTTAAACATCTCAGACTTTCTATTGCTTCTAGTATTTCACAGCAAATTTTATATACTATTTCTACTAATTCCATACCCTTAGAATCTATACTATTTACACATCCTCAATATCCTAATTTTAGGAAACAACTTCATTATCATTATATTTTGTATCTAGATTAACTTACTTCATTTGATAACTCTTGCCTTCTTAGTTGGCAGCATATTTCACCCAGAATCTACAAGGTTCCTAAAGGTAGACAACCTCTATGGTTTACTACCCTTGAAGATAATGTTATTAGTTATTATTTTTCCAAAACTCTATATGATCACATTCAACTTTCTGATATAAATTATTACTGCTATACTACTGGACACTTTTATCACGCTCCAAATCTTGGCTGATAACAACACTTAATAATCAAATTATTATTGGTAAAGCATGCCAACAGCCCATTCCTTCTGAACACATTCTTATTACACACTAGCAATGCTCTATTGAGTCTCAATTTACTCGTCTATATCCAACACCACTTATTACTACTTATCGATATCTAGACTGCCCTCTAAATTCCAACCTTATTGCCAATAAATATACTATTCTTATCCCAATTAATCTAGCTGTCAAATTTTTTGGCAGAATCAATTCTACAACCAAATCTGTTAATTTAAATGCTAATTATCTTGATTTAATATACTCTATTGCTTGTTAACATCCACTTTAAATTCCACCCACCCCTAATATTTCGATTGCTACAACACAAATACCAGATATTTTTAAAGCGAACACTTTAACTTATACTTTTTAAACAATTGCTTATTCTAATTACAACTACTCTGAGCTTTCCTTTTATACAAATAGTTCAGTTGTAAAACTTGGAACACCTCAATGCTTTATAGGGATTGGATGGATACAAATTAATAATAACAATATTGTGCATTCTTTTCAAGCACAAATTAAACTTTGGCTATATTCTTTTAAGGCTGAACTTACTGCTATCCTATCTGCACTTAGCACAGCACCCAGAAATTGCAATGTTCATATTTATACAAATTCACAATCTGTAATATCTAAATATAATAACATCAACTTCTCTTACCTTATCCTTTATTCGAACTCCATACTATTCACTATAGTATACCTTAATTAATTTTATTAATTCATATAATCTACAAGTTGTCTTTCATAAGATGATGAATTTAATAACCAGGCTGACCAACTAGCTTGAAGTCATCTTAATTCACCTTACTTAATATTCAAGCCCTACAATATATACAACCCAAACTATACTCTCTTTCTTGATAACTTCTTAGTAGAGTTACCAATTAGACAATTTATTTGAACAATTTGCCATGCCTACATTTATGCCTTTTGGTCATCTCAAAACAGATTTTAGCAATGGTCTCAAATCTTCAATCAAATTCACTAGCATGCTACATGGCTATATATTAATAATAACCAACTACTCACACAGCTTTCAATCATCTACCTTGAAATTATTTCGTATTAAAATCTTACTTGATGATTTGCTGACTCCACATATTCTACATAAACGGAATCTTGCATACCCACCAGTATGTCACCAATATAACCAAACTAGTACTGCACTTTACTGGATTATATGCCCAACATCTCAAACTCTTCAGAACTTAATTAATAACTTACTTCAATCAATAGTAAATTCATCCAATCTTGATTCCTTAGCTGAATTTATCACCGATATACATTAGCAAATCCAAAACCTTCAATGCATGCAAATTCACAACTCACCAAACACACCATTTCTCTTATTAACAATCTCGGGTCTTATCCCTATTAAAATTATATCTGTTCTCACTGATCTTACCTCATCCAAGAAAACTGCAGTATTACTTGCAATCAAATTTCTATTACATCTTAACAAACAAATTTATAACTCTATTTAGATTCCATATTGTATCTCTAGATCCCAAGCTAATATTTCTGCCAATCAATTATCTTCTGTATTTACTTCATCTTATCAACCTTGATCTTCACTTTATTCAATTGCTAGCTCTAAATTAGAATTATAGTATCCAAAATAGATCAAATACCAACTTGACTTTTACAATTTACTTCTTAATCCCCAAATCTAGATGAGCCATGGCCACTCTGGTAGGTTTAGGCTACAGATAATTATGTTATTTATAGTAGCATTGTGTCTGAGTCTCTAGTCTTAACATCCTTTGGATATGAAGTTCAAATGTAATTTCTTTCTTGTATATATTTTTTGTAAAGAAACTCGATTGAATCTCAATAAAGTTAGAGGCATGGTCTCACCTTTTAATATTAAAAAAAAAAAAAAAATTCTCCTCTATTTATAACTTTCTTTTCTTTTCTGATGTTTAATAGGTGAATAATAATATTATTTTGTTAGATGTTCTCTTACAGATCTGTTTGCAGAAAAGGTTTAGATTCTTCACCATTTTTCTTTAATTCAACTAGTGCTTCTAAATTTAAAAGCGCAGAGTGGCCTTTAGCACTCACTAAGTTTTCTAGATGTTGCATAATTTTCTGCAATATTGTATGATATTCATCAATTCTTGCTGCTAGATTTCTTTCTTCTAAGAAATATTTGTAGCTTGAGCTTCTTAATTCTCTTCTTTTAGTAGAGTTTTTTCTTTTACTTCATCAGTTACTTTTGTCTTCTTGATTACTATCCTTTCTGTCAGATGTTTATTCTTTTCCATCTATTGAGAGGAATCTTCTGCTATATCTTCTTCCTCTTAATAATATCTCCTCTTCCTCATCAGATGCGTGTTTTCTTTCTTTTAAGCTGTTGTTATATCTTTTTTCCTTTTTTGAGCTACTCTCCTCTTCTGTGTTTCTTCCTTGTCTACTTTGTACCTAATGAAGTTATAAATTATTATATCTTATTGACTTATTTTGTGCTTCTCTCATTTCTTTCTCTGAAGCAAAAGTTACTTTTGCTATCCACTTTATAAATCCAATCTCCTTTTAGGAATATAAACCGCTTTAGCTTTCCTATTTTTTAGATATCTAAGGGAGAAGTATTTCTGAAAAGCCTTCTGTAATTTTAGATAATTTCGCTACAAATTGGTGTCTTTGATCTCTTTTTTTGTGATCTTCTTTTCCTTTTGAAACTCTAACCAATCTTCCATTACCTATTGAAAGGGCCCAGAGTATGTCTTTATCTTCAATCTTAGTAGTAAATTCTACTATTGAGAATGCTCTGCCGTTTCTTCGCTTAATATACATATCATCTATCTCTTCTAATTTTTTACATATATACTTGATTTCTTGTGTATTTATATTTACTGATAGATCCCAAACTGTAATGCAGTCTATATTTATACATCTTTTGTGATTGTATTTTTCTTTATCATTTGACCTTTTTTCTGTGAAGATTTTCACTATCATTAAGATTACTTTTTCCTTGGTTTAGTGTTTTCCTTCCAGGGTTTTCATTTCTTTTATGAGAATACTGTCTTTCCTTTTCTTTTTTGTCTTGTTTTTTTCAGTTCACTTTGGTATCTTTCTTTTCCTCTGAGATTAAAATCAACCAATTGTCTTTTTTCTTCTTAATTCTGTCAATTGCTGAGTTTCTTCTAAAATCACAGTCAAAGGTCACTTCAACCCAGGGGTTTCCATTTTTAAATTTTTCTTTGACTCTTTTAATGTATTTATTTTCACTAAGAATTCTTTTAATATATACAGGTCTAACAATGAAATTTCAATAACTTATCAGCTAGTGGATCGGTCTAAGAAAGATCATATATATCTTACAATATTTATCTGATAGGTACTATCTGATAGCTCACCGCTATTTGGTGTATATCTGTAACCTATCGGCTTGGCACATATTGGCAAATTTTTGCAACCTATATATAGAATTTCTATAAAAATATCAGCTAGCCTATATTGATAATAATTCCATAAATATTCATATAATATTCACAAGATTTTAATAAAATTACATCTCTAAATAATCCAAATTATTAATATTACAAACTACTATAAACTTTATTATATTAATTTTATTAATCAAAATTATTACAAATTCAAAATTATTACACAGAGATATTTAATATTATCATATAACAAATATTTAACTAATTATCTAATCTATAAAACTATACTAAAAAGTAATGCAAAATAACTATGATTAATTCATAAAGCACCAAATTTACTACTAACAACAAAAAGCAAATGGCAGCAACAAACAGAACTACTAAGCTGAAGAAATGTTAAAGAGAAAGATCAAAGTCTACTTGGTAAGAATAGGTGATAGTTAAATATATTCAGAATCGGAAACAACCAATATATAGTGATTACCCAAAGCTAGAAAAAGAATTTAAGTTGAAGAAATGTCAAAGAGAAAGATCGAAACCCACTTGATAAGAAGAATGTGTGGTAGTTAAATATATTTAGAATTAAAAACAACTAATATGTAGTGATTATCTAAAGCTAGAAAAAGAATTCAAGCCAAAGAAACATCAAAGAGAAAAATTGAAACTCACTTGATAAAAAGAATAGGTATAGCTAAATATATTCAGAATCGAAAACAACTAATATATAGTGATCACCCAAAGCCAGAAAAAGAATTCAAGCTGAAGAAACATCAAAGAGAAAGAACGAAACTCACCTAGTAAAAAAAAAGAATAGATGGTAGTTAAATATATTCAGAATCGAAAACAACCAACAATATGTAGTAATCACTAAAGCCAAAAAAAGAATTCAAGTCAAAGAAATGTCAAAAAGAAAGATCAAAACTCATATGATAAGAAGAATGAGTATAGTAAAATATATTCAGAATTGAAAACAACCAATATATAGTGATCACCTAAAGTTGGAAAAAGAATTCAAGCCGGAAAAATATTGAAGAAAAAGATCAAAACCCACCTAGTAAGAAGAATAGGTGTAGTTAAATATATTTAGAATTGAAAACAACTAATATATAGTGGTTACTCAAAGCTGGAAAAAGAATTTAAGCTGAAAAAATGTCAAAGAGAAAGATTGAAACCCACCTAGTAAAAAAAAGAATGGGTGTAGTTAAATATATTCAGAATTGAAAACAACCAATATGTAGTGATCACCCAAAGCCAGAAAAAGAATTCAAGCCAAAGAAATATCAAAGAAAAAGATCGAAACCTGCCTGGTAAGAAGAATGGGTATAGTTAAATATATTCAGAAAAAAAACAACTAATATATAGTAATCACCCAAAGCTGAAAAAAAATTCAAGTCGAAGAAACGTCAAAAGGAAAGATCAAAATCTACCTGGTAAAAAAAGAATAGGTAGTAGTTAAATATATTCAGAATTGAAAACAACCAACAAAATGTAGTGATCACTCAAAGCCTAGACTTTTGGTAACTTATACCGAGTTTGAGAACAAGTACTTATAAGCTAAAGCCACTATTATTACCTACTACTGCTCTTGTAGAGTTCATCCAAATCCCAGCACACACTTTGTGGATTATTATCAATTTTTCTAGTATATCAACAGTATTTCTAAACTTTTAATTCAGATAGTCTGGAAGGAACTTGTATCTCTTGATGTTTTAATAAATCCTTTTCACTGTATAAATATAGCCTGATTAGTATAGTATTTGCTAAATATCTGGTTTTTGTTTAGTTTACTACTGGATCTAATTGTTAATAATAAGGTAGCTGCGCAACACAGTTGCGCTAGAAACCAGGAACGAAAATAAAAATACTGTTGGCCTTCTCAAAACCAATTTTGTTAAAACCAATAAC
>CAJVPZ010002479.1:0-12355 GCA_910592135.1 Racocetra fulgida | reverse complement strand
ATATTTTTCCATTTTTCAAGTTTATCAATAATCTCAACAGCCGTAGGTCTGTTTTTCATATCTGAATTAATACATTGCTTGGCCAATTTAACATAACATTTTGGTGTCTTTATAAAAAATTCAGGTCGTAACCCGTGACAAATCATCGCCGCTAATTCAGCATCAAAATTGTAACCACCGAAAGGTCTTAGTCCAGTTAAGATTTCTATCATAATAATTCCAAAACTGTAAATATCAGCTGCTTGTGTGAACTGTTCTCCTTTTAAGACTTCAGGTGCTAAATATGGCAAACACCATAAATATGACCATCCTGTTTTTTTTCATCAATTGATATTGATGAACCTAAATCAATATAAGCTTCATTTTGCTCTTTCAGTAAAATATTACCAGGATGTAGATCTCGATGTATAAAGTTTTTAGAATGAATATTTGATAGATCATTAACAATATCACTTAATAATTTAAGTTTAATTTTTCACTCCAATTTAAATATTTCTTTAAGCTTTTCACGCAATGACCCAAATTTTGCGTAACTTGTCACTAAAATAAAATCACTGCTATTTTTATCCATTGATATGCCAAAATAATTCCCAAACTCATGATACGCTTTTAACTAAAAATAATCAATGTATATACAATTAATTTATAAACTATATAAATTTACGTGTAAAAAAAAAATAAATACCTCGTTTAAAAAAAGTTGTTTATTTTTATGTGAATCTTTTATTATCTTGATTGCAACTTCTTCATAAGTAGAATATCGATTTTTAAATGATGCTTTATACACTACGGAAGCCACCTTTACCAACTTCTTTAATATTTCTAAAATTATCGTATTCTATCCAACTGAAATAGTTATTGCCATAATAACATTTATGCGCAGTAACTGCTAATTTTGAATACCATTCAAATGCCAAATCTTTATTCATTTCTACTCCTATCCCTTCATGATAACGCAAACCAACTTTATGCATTCCATAACAATACCCATGTTCGGCACTTTTTAAATAATATTCAAAAGTCTTTTGTTCATCCTTTTCAACTCCAATTCCATTTTCATAACAATATCCAACATTATGCATCCCAACGGCGCATCCCATCTCTGATGATTTTTGATAATAAATTAATGCATTAATTTTATTCTTTCTGACTCCAATTTCATTAAGATAATAATGTCCAACTTGATTTGCTCCAATAGCATGCCCCATCTCTGCGGATTTTTGATAATAAATGAATGCCTTATGTTCATCCTTTGAAACTCCAATTCCATTTCTGTAACAATATCCAACTTCAAATACACCATCAGAGTTTCCCATCTCTGCAGATTTTTGACAATGAATGAATGCCTTATGATAATCCTTTTCAACCCATTTACCACTACGATAACAAATTGCAAGAATGAATTGAGCCATAGAATCGAATTGATTATCTAAGCAATATTTGATAATATTATCTGGATTTTGCTTTTTTTTTGCTAGGAAATGTTCTAAGGTGTCAAATATTGAACTTAAAGTTTTGCCTTTCGAATTTTCTTCATTATACAAATTATAAATTTCTTTAATAATTTCATTAAGAAAATTATGTGATTTACCTTCTAAATATAATTGGTTAACTTTGTTCGATATTTTAGCAATATCTAATGTATTTTCGATTTTTTTTGGTTGTTTTGCAATTGACATGTTGACGCAAAGAAAGAATATGTTACATCTAAGCGTACCAAATTTATTTTTGTTATGTATTGTTACACCTGTAACTACCTCTTATAAGTTTGGTATAACGATTCTACTTTAGCTACGGATATGTTAGACGATTGATAACAATACCGTGTTTATACTTAAGTAAAATATATGGTTTATTGCATTTACGCTTTAAGAGGATTCAAGTAATTTGCATTTACGAAAGAGGCAAACGGCTAAATATATATGAAGATATAAATAGTCGTATTAACAAGAGTTTACTCTTTATTACTTTGTTATATGAGAAACTCTAATGATTCGAGGGAAATTAACAGGGCTATTTATACATGTTCTTGAAATGGAAAATATTATATATCGATTATACTAGATCTATTCTATGATTAATTGATGTGCAAGCGAATATATCTAATACATATGAAGAACTAATAACAGTGAAGTAAATAATAGAACGGCTAGAACTAGTAGAATTGATAGAATTGGTAGAATTGATAGAATTGATAGAATTGATAGAACTAATAAAACTAGTAGAACTAATAGAACTAGTAGAACTGGTAGAACTAGTAGAACTAGTAGAAATAGTAGAATTCTTGGCGCATATGTTATATGGTCACGCATTTCGTATATCATTAATCACGTGAAATTAAAGATGGTCGTGATTGACAATTTTTAGGTCTAACAGTATGTATTACATTGTGTAACGTTCATTATTTCTTTCGGTGCATTTATTACGTACGCATTGTAACACTTTCAACGAATTGGTAGATATTTATTACTGATGCTTCTAAATAAATTCGTTTGAAACTAAGTTAACATTTCTAGGCTTTTGGCAATTAAAAATTTCCCTTTTTCCTGTAAAGCCTTTCTAGTTTAAACATTTCGTTATTTATCAGTTTCTTCTTAGCAGTGACTGGACTCGTCAACTCGTGACTCGAGTAATTCGAATTTATCATTCTTCGAATCAACTCACGAGTTACTCACGAGTTAATTATTAATATATAATTAAGTGCTATGTTAAAATAATGTGATATATAACTCATTGGAAGCTAAATAAACTATATGCTCCATCTATATGTAATAATTGCGTGATCGCAATTCTTATGAAATTTAAATCACTAATCATTAATAATTAGTAATTTTATGAGGTTGTCGCTCAATTCCCCGAAAGCCATTTACCCGACAGGACATTTACCCGACATCACATAGGTTAGGTTTAGCATTTAATTAGCTGTAGGTATATATTTTTAGCAATTTGTCACCTGTGTGATGTTGGGTAAGTGGCCTTTCGGGTAAATGACTTTCGGAAATCGTGCCATAACCTTTTATGAAGCTTATAATTATAATATATAAAATAAGTAATTGCAAATTTTTAGTAATTATGACACAAAACGGAAGTGAAAATGAGCGGGAAGAATCCAGTGACAATGAGCAGGAAGAATCGAGTGATAATGAGCAGAAAGAATCCTATGGAAGTTTTAAGAAGAGTTAACCCAGTGATTATCTCAAATTATCACCCTCAATATAATCACATAGGAATTTGATTGGCTATAAAATGTAAACAAATGTCAGATGTTCCACGTTTGTTTACTTATTTGTTCATGTGATGCGAGTATATATTATATGGGTAATAATTTTTGAAACCAACCAGACTGATGATTTAATTTAATTTATGATGTATCTGTCATATTACGTATATTTAGTGATTTTTTTTATCTATAAAAGGAATTTTTTTATTGTTTAGTTACTGTTACTAAAATCATGTCAAACGAAAAAATCGATCAAATAATTAACAACATTAAAATTATGCATAATAACACAAATTTAAAAAATAAATCTAATATACTTTCTTTATTAGCAAATATTTTTAGTCGATCAAAACTTAAAGATCTTGGATTTCAATTTAGCAATGATCAATTTAGAACTGCTATTTAAAAAGCCAATGAGGCATCATTTTTATTAACTGACTATCAATAGTTTATACCACCATCATGGGCGGCTATTGATGAAACTACAAGACAACTTATTATTGAATTTCTTCACAATAATTCATGAAGATCATTACATACAAGACACAAGCAAAATTATGATATAACTGAAATATATTTCTTAGAAAAACCAAAACGTGATATCTATTTTGAGTTAAAATCACAATATCCAAATATCAAACTTAGTTTAAATTCATTTTACAAGTTATGCCCAAAAAATTTTAAAAGGGCTCAAAAAAAAACTGACATGTGCCAAATATGCATTAAAGAACAACAAGCTGAACAGAAGTTACAACAACTTATATCTACAATGTCAATAACACCTAATATTATTGAAAAGTTACATGAAATGGTTAATTATTATCATTATCATTGTAATTTTAAGGATCAACAAAACTACTTCTATAAACAATCAATTGAATATACAACAACCTCATCTTGTATAATTGTGATAGACTTTAAAGAAAATATTAGGATCAGTGGGGGTCCAATTAAAACAGGAAATAATTTTTTTAAAAAAATACAAGTATTTGTTCTTGGATTTGCAGTGTGTTATTATGAACCTGATCAAAGTTTACATACACAATACTTTGATTATTTTTCTGATATTTTAAATCATGATTTGTTATTTGTTATAGATTGTATTACAAAGCTTCTGAATCATCCTTTTATATCAAGGTTTCAAGAAGCTTATTTTTGGGCAGACTGTGGGCCTCACTTTTGGTTAACTGAACTTATGGATTTTTTTTTCTTTTTGTTCCTTCAGTATATAGGAAAAATTTATTTAAATTATTTTACAGAGTATCATAGGAAAGTATCATAGATGGTCATTTTAGTGTATTATCTCAGTGGTTCTCAGAAGAAGAAGCTATATAAAATATTTATACAATTAAAGATTTAATTGGTTTTTTTCAAGAAAAAACCAATCAAAATCATATTAATGCCAATAATCCAATAATAAATTTTGATATTTATTCACGAACACAACGTCGGCCAAATATCTATTGATTATATGTTGATAACTTTAAATCTTATCAATCATTTGTACGAATAGATGGTAAACTTTATGCTTCTACATTAAGCACATTAGTTGATATGGACTATATGGAGGTTAATTATAAAATAAAAATTGTTAAAGACAGCAGAAAAACAAAATATGTGCCAAAAAAACAAATATTAAATATGGATGTTCTGGATGTAGTAGGTGTAAAAAGTAAACAAGTGTTAGAAACTAGAATTAGACTTTCACAAAGATATTTACAAAATGTAACAACATAATATAATGTTTGAAGCAAGGCCCAAATTAAAGGTGATAGCTAATAATGGCTTTGGGTCTGGTTATCTTCCTCTTATGCAAGCCTTGCTTCATTATATTTATTTAATATTAATAAAAATAAATATGTTATATGTATACTGTGTAACTTACAAAATTGGTCTGGGTTTGAAAATAATTACCCATATGGAATGCTCCATATAAAAGGGCCCATTTTTACAATTTTTCAAAAAATGAGTTTTTATTAGATTTATATAAAATTTGACATGACTGACATTTTTCAATTATAATTGAAAGTCGATTTGCTTAATAAAAATCAAGATAATATAAAAGAAAAATTACACAAAGCTGCTTAAGGCCAAGCATATCACGAAATTACCTGATAGTTTCTTGTTACCTTTAACCAATCGAAATCGTAAAATTTAATTAATTCCGGATCAGTCCTAAAATTAAAACAAATGATTAAACTCAATTATTTCAAAATGAGATATATGTAAAAATGGGCCCTTTTAATACAGAGCACTCCATATGTTCAGGAGAATTATACCAACACAACTTTGCACAACAAAATGGCTGGCATTAGAGTTATGTTAGTATTAGATATGGGCAGAGTTAGTCACATGCTTCTGTGTCAGTATAAATCTACCCCAACAACACCCCGAAAATTCTGCAATAATAAAACTTTAAAAGGTTGTTAATATCATAAGGCGGGCGATAGCGAAACCAACGATAAAAATTTCTTAAAGCAAAATTTTCCCATATATACCAGCTTTTACATGATTAAGCATGATATCATATTACACTTACAAATCCATGTACCATGATGCCATTTTCGATCTCGCAATAATGTTGGATTGACGAGCCAATCATTTAGTTCATTGTTTGAAGTCAGAGGTAAGTCTGGTGTGTGTGCTTTTCCCATTGAATAATCTTATTTCAAATTTATCAATTTATAAATTGATGCATTTATTAACGCATCTTCATGAATAAAAGTAAATTCATCCAAAAAAAACACTAGTTATGAAGTTTTGCAAGAATATCAGTGTATAAAAATTTGTAAGGCTTTAAAATTGTTATCTTGAAAACAGATAGAATAAATTTTAATCGAAAGTAAGATGCCTTGTTATCAATAAGACAAGAATATATTCAACTAACTCAAATAAACATAATTTGTAAAGATCAAATAAAGTAGATGGTTCATCGTTTTCAAATGAAATTGTATCACAATAAATATATCTAATTTAAAAGATATTAACTAGTAAATTTACCGTAAAAATGATTTTAGTTCACTAAATATGAAGTTCACCAGGCATGCTACAGTATTTTTCAAAACAATAGCCCAAGTTATTGAAGCATAATTATAATTTTAAACTTTTGAGGTACATCTTGCGATAATAAAATATACATATGTATATGCCAGTGATTTTCCAATCATAATTAAAATTAAATCATTTACTTGATTAAAATTTTAAAAGCTTCAACAGAATTGTAGGTTATAGAGATTTTAATAAAATTATTCTTTTTAGCTGGAGTTGATAATTCTTAACAAAAACATGATGAATGATTATATAAAATTCAAGAAATTAACTTAAAATGTTGGTCTTCAACCTTAACTATGATATTATAATCGTATTCAGTTTCAAGAAGTTGTGCAAAATCATTAGAGAAACGCTCAAGTAACTTAGTGCCTACGTGAGACATTTGAAAAAGGTTTAAATTGGATTACATTTTGGTATTTGAATTGGTATTTTTACAGATGGTAGTTTATTTAATTAGTTTTAACACCATTAATATATCAGTTGTTTGACATTTGCTTCCTGAATATTATCCAATTTGTTTGACTCATTATATTTCAATTTGATGTTTTACGTATATTTTTTGTATTAAATCGCTACATTGTCAATTTTTACGATTTTATTGCGTAGTACGTTTCTATGTACTAGCAGATAATGCATCTGTAGTTCAGATACAAATCACCAAAATTTTTTTGTCGAATTTGTGTTTATAAAGTTTTTTGCGGCTTTACGCCAATAGCATATATGAATGATGCAAAAAGATACTTTGAAATTTTATCTAACATCTAGGCCGTATGCAAAAACGCGGAAATGTCTAAAGTCTTGGTTGAAATCCACAAATTTGTATATCGTACAATGTATTTTTATATGTTTAGTATCATAATAGCTTAATGCATAATATATTCACCCAATACTTCGTTATGAAAACTACTTAATATGTGAGCAGTGCAATCTCAATAATCTTGATACGTATATGTGATAAGAAACTTCCTTATCAATACGAAAAATTCAATGAGAAAGCTCTGTTTATAATAAATGTGAAAATGGACAAACATTTCGTGATAGACATTGTCAAAATATTAGTATAGATAATTAGATACGATTTGGACGTTTCTTTCATGGCATCTAGTTATATCTTCTTCCACATCTAATAATATATTTATAGTATTTAATATCCTTTAATCTTGTAAGTATAAAAATCATGAAAAAATAAATTACTATCGATGTTTTCAATACGGATTTTTTTTACTTAAATTATGTTATTGATTAATCCTAAATTTTTCAGACTCTGAGCCGATTTCTCCCGTATCAATAAGTTTAGAAATATACATCGTGTCATCGTGTTTTTGTGAGGTAATTGGTAATTCTTTGATTGATTTATCAGCTTCTAAAAATTGTTGTTTGATCTCCTTATCTGAATCAATACATTGTTTGTCTAATTTAACGTTACTATCGTTGTCAACTATAATATTTTTCCATTTTTTGAATTTATTAAAAATCCCAATAGTTTTGGTTCTTTTTTTCATGTCTGATTTAGCACTATTATCGTGAGTAACTATAATATTTTTCCATTTTTCAAGTTTATCAATAATCTCAACAGCCGTAGGTCTGTTTTTCATATCTGAATTAATACATTGCTTGGCCAATTTAACATAACATTTTGGTGTCTTTATAAAAAATTCAGGTCGTAACCCGTGACAAATCATCGCCGCTAATTCAGCATCAAAATTGTAACCACCGAAAGGTCTTAGTCCAGTTAAGATTTCTATCATAATAATTCCAAAACTGTAAATATCAGCTGCTTGTGTGAACTGTTCTCCTTTTAAGACTTCAGGTGCTAAATATGGCAAAACACCATAAATATGACCATCCTGTTTTTCATCAACTGATATTGATGAACCTAAATCAATATAAGCTTCATTTTGTTCTTTTAGTAAAATATTACCAGGATGTAAATCTCGATGTATAAAGTTTTTAGAATGAATATTTGATAGAGCATTAGCAATATCACTTAATAATTTTAGTTTGATTTTCCACTCCAATTTAAATATTTCTTTAAGATTTTCACGCAATGACCCAAATTTTGCGTAACTTGTCACTAAAATAAAATCACCGCTATTGTTATCCATTGATATGCCAATATAATTCCCAAACTCATGATACGCTTTTAACTAAAAATAATCAATGTATATACAATTAATTCATAAACAATATAAATTTACGTGTAAAAAAAAAGCAAAATACCTCGTTTAAAAAAAGTCGTTTATTTTTATGTGAATCTTTTATTATCTTGATTGCAACTTCTTCATACGTAGAATCTTGATTTTTAAATGATGCTTTATACACTACGGAAAAGCCACCTCTACCTACTTCTTCAATATTTCTAAAATTATCGTATTCTATCCAACTGAAATAGTTATTGCCATAATAACATTTATGCTCAGTAACTGCTGATTTTAAATACCATTCAAAAGCTAAATCTTTATTCTTTTCTACTCCAATTCCTTGAAGATAATACCAACCAACTTGATACATTCCACAACAATACCCATGTTCAGCACTTTTTAAATACGATTCAAAAGCCTTTTGTTCATCCTTTTCAACTCCAATTCCATTTTCATAACAATATCCAACATTGTGCATCCCAACGGCGCATCCCATCTTTGAAGATTTTTGATAATAAATAAATACCTTATATACATTCATTACAACTCCAATTCCATTTTGATAGCAATATCCAACTTCATTTATTCCACAGACGTTACCCATATCTGCGGATTTTTTATAATAAATGAAAGCCTTATGTTCATCCTTGGAAACTCCAATTCCATTTCTGTAACAATATCCAACTCCAAATACACCATCAGAGTTCCCCATCTCTGCAGATTTTTGATAATGAATGAATGCCTTATGATAATCCTTTTCAACCCATTTACCACTACGATAACAAATTGCAAGAATGAATTGAGCCATAGAATCGAATTGATTATCTAAGCAATATTTGATAATATTATTTGGATTTTGCTTTTTTTTTGTTAGGAAATGTTCTAAGTTGTCAAATATTGAACTTAAAGTTTTGCCTTTCGAATTTTCTTCATTATACAAATTATAAATTTCTCTAATAATTTCATTAATAAAATTATGTGATTTATCTTCTAAATATAATTGGTTGTTCGATATTTTTTTAGCAATATCTAATGTATTTTCGATTTTTTTTGCAATTGACATGTTGACGCAAAGAAAGAATATGTTACATCTAAGCGTACCAAATTTATTTTTATTATGTATGTATTACATTGTGTAACGTTCATTATTTCTTTCGGTACGTACGCATTGTAACACCTTTCAACGAATTATTACTGATGCTTCTAAATAAATATGTTTGAAACTAAGTTAACATTTCTAGGCTTTTGGTAATTAAAATTTCACTTTTTCCTGTAAAGCCTTTCTAGTTTAAACATTTTGTTATTTATCAGTTTCTCCTTAGTTTCCTGCAAAATTTCGCAAAGTCTATTGCGTCAATCACTTAATAAATATTATTTGTATGTCCGAATAACTGCATAATTTAAAGAAACTTGTATAGTAAATTTTTATTTAGAGAAAATTTACCAATATTTTCTTTAAAAAATTTACTTGATTGCTTTAAATGATTTCTAATTTTTATGCTTTAAAATATTATTATTATTTTCGCAATTATAAATACTTTGTGAACGTTAAGCAAGACTAATTTGATCCTGAAATCATTTTTTCTTAAACTTTTGAACTAGGCTATTTATTTAATTTGTTATTTTAGCAAAAACATATGAAATATTTAGTGACGCTTTTTTTATCATAAAAACCAAAATTGTTCAGTTTTAGGGCGTTCTCAGCGCCCTAATCAATGAGCAAAATGTTCGAAAGTGTATCGGGGGAATTAAATTTTAATTTGTGGAAAGTATTTTTAACCGATCAAACGTGCTTGTTATTAAATTCAGTCAAAAAATTATTTGTCCTGAACCGCCTTTTTTGTTTACATTTGTTTATAACTTTTAAAGTAAATAGAGTTACAGTAAATAGAGTTACTGTTCAAGCGTTTTCATGTTTATTATTAGGATATTCATTATCAACACATTAAAGTAGTGCTGTTATATTATGTTTTATTTTATAAACTATCTAGAATTTACTCAAGCATTGATTGGGGTCTTTATTTCGATTTATCGTAGCAATTGAGAAACATTATAATTATTAGCTGATCAAAGGAATAATAATACTTGTTTGTTTTTCTACAATATCGACATTCGAATTATTGACTTTTATCTAAAATGTTGAGAATAGCTAAAATTACGTCATAATAATTTCGTTCACTATGAAATCGCATCTGTGTTAGAGTTGGTCACCGAAACCTTTATTGCAAATCCGAAAGTTTCGGGTTTCGGATTATAGTTTCCGAAACCTCATCCGAAACTCGAAATCTCACCCGAAACTCGAAACCCTATCCGAAACCCCGAAACCTAAAATTCTTTCCAAAACCTCAAAACTCCAAAACTTTATGATTAAAAAAACTTAGAATGCTTATCAATTTGAAAAATTGTCAAATATTTAGATATTAGCAATTCTTCTATAATTTAGTTTTTTAGTTTCAAAAATATGGATATATTGAAAAGTTTTTGCAATATTTTATCAATTTTTTAGAATTTTACATTTAAACTAGTTGATGAATTCTTGATTATATCTCTAACTTTTTTTAATATTAGCATCTATTCATGTAGCATATTTATTATAAAATTCTATTTTATATTTGGAGCCTTTTTTATATTTCTTATCAAGATTTATTTGTTAATAAAAACTTTTTTTCTATAAACTTTTACACAAATTAAATATACTAAATATACTAAACAAGCATTCAAATAAAAGTTTAATAATGCTGAATGTGTTAATATTAAAATAAAAAAATAATATTAAGAAAATAAAATTTAGTGCAAATTTGTATAAATTTTTAAGCAAATTAATATATAAAAATTTGCAAAAACTTACTAACCTGTCAGAAATTTTCACAAAAAAAAATAAAAATTTGTACAAATTTTTATATTTGAACTAGTTGCAAAAATTTTTAATAAACAAATTTCACATATTTAAAAACAAAAATTTTTAATAAACCAAATTTCACATATTTAAAACCAAAAATTTTTAAAAATTTGTATAAATCTTAAATATATTTTTTTTAGTATAAGTAGGTATATATAGATTATTTCAAATTATACTATATAATATCAATTTAATTTGAGCTAATTTAACTTCTTACCTTAATATAAACCCTATCTATTTATATATAAATTTACTTAAATTAATTAAAAAATACTAATTTTTATAAATTATAATTATATTATAATTATATATGCCAATCTATACTGAAGATCAACCAACTAGTTATTTTTAGAAATATAAAATATTTTCAAAATTTATTTTTAAAATAATTTGAGATTTATTAGCTATAATAATTCTATTTTATTTTATTTTATTCTTGACAAAAGTATACTCTATTAGAAAAATAAATTTATACCAATTTGTATAAATTTTTAAGCAAATTTAATATATGAAAATTTGTAGCTTGTCAGAAATTTTTGGACAAAAAAATCAAAATTTATACAAATTTTTATATATTTAACTATTTGCAAAATTTTTTAATAAATAAATTTCACATATTTGTAAAAAATGTTTTAAAACTTTTTTAAAGCATTATATATATAATTAGCTCTTTTAAAGTTACTACTAAATAAAAAAGTAAAAAATATCTAAATAGTTATAATATACATATAATAAAATATAGTATATAGGTATATATTATATATTAAAGACATAAGTAAGAGCATCAAGAAGTAGAACTGTCAAAATAAATTTTAATACGTTATTATCCTATATCCACTTCTTTAAAGATAATAGGTAACTAGAGTGACTGTAGCTATTGAATACTTTGTGTAACCCAAACTAGTTACTGTATTTTGGCTAAGTCGATATGGCGTTTTTACAAAACTTAACAAAGAAGATTTAAGGCAATTTGCAATTACGAAAGAAGCAACAATTAAAAGTATATGAAGATACTAATAACTGTTCAGAATTTGGTATACAAAA
>CAJVPZ010002478.1:0-12356 GCA_910592135.1 Racocetra fulgida | reverse complement strand
CCCAACAACACCCCGAAAAATTCTGCAAAACGTGACCACAAGCCAATCACAGTTGAAGATCAGGTGTAACGTAACACGATCCGAAAAATTAAAAACAATCGCCCATAACTCAAAAATCTACATAAGAACCATCTTTAGTGTTCTAACAAAAAGTTTTTCTTGAGCGATTTTACTATATATTACACCAATAACAAACACTAATATAATCGCTAACCCCAGTATTAACAGCCTTTTAAGAGTTTTATTATTGCAGAATTTTCGGAGTGTTGTTGGGGTAGTTCAATCTCCGAGTCGAAATTTACCCGTATCATAGAAAATCATTTTTTGATCTCCAATAGTAATTTGGGCAATTTCTACTGCAAATTAATATTTTCTTAATGAGATTTATTATAAAAATTTTAAATTGTTTGTCATCGGAATGGGTGTGGCTAATAAGTTTAACTAGTGTTCCGCTAAAAGGATCCTCTATTTTAATGGGCATAAAAGTAACATTTTAGAAAGTGTACTTGAACTAAAACTGTACATATGATTAATAGAAAATACACTACCGAAAACAGGCTCCACTTGTCTTTCACGTGTACTAGCATGTTTTTAAACTCACTGCATAAACTGGATCCGGATCCGGGTCCGAATTGATGGTTTTTTGAAGACCTGCTACTGGCGATGGACACCTGAGAGCGACAAATGAAGCCTGCTGCCTGTAGTGTGTTTTCCGTATTAATTATATGTATAGTTTCAGCTTTGGTACCCTTTGTGAAATTTTACATTCACATCCATTAAAAATAGCGGATCCGCCCGGATCTTTTTTGCGGAACACTAAGTTTAACCTATCTTGACAATCACCAATTAAATACATAAATTGTATCAACTGTAGTTTAGGTGAGAGTCTTAAAAACCTGGAGATGATCGGATTACGTTCCGCATGATGATAGTCCTAGAGAATACTGAATGCAAGTTTTTAGTCTAATAAAATCATAAGCTCTTATCTTGCCCTATAATCCCGGCATAAATTTCTCCCTGAAAATTATTCATTTCGACATTTTTTTCATAATGTATTTTTTTTTAAAAATAATATTATAAATACAACTTGAGCTCGACAAAAGAGCTAAATTATCATTTCACTAATAATAATTGATTCTGTCTAGTATTAATTGCCACCATGAAATTAAATTACTTCATTTTAATTCTTATTATTGTTATTTTAAATGTTTACTTGACAATTGCCTCGCCTGCTCTCTTATTGAAAAGGTATTAATTTGATTTATAGTAGTTTATTTTAAATATATAACATAAAATTTTCATTTATTATATTTTGAAATTAATTACATTTCATTTATGCATCATTTGATAATACCCAAATTGTTATTTGTAATCTTAAATTACATTGTTGACTCCTTTTATTGAATTATTAGATGGTAAGCATAGATTTACTATAAATGTTTCCAAATTGTTATTGAATTAATACATGTAAGTATAAGCTTTAATATTTATTTTTGAAATAATTGACAATTTTTTAAAATATGCATCTGACAAATATTTTGACAAATATCTGCAATTATTTACGGATAAGTATAAGCTTTATTATATTGTTTTTAAAAGTTCATTTGATTTTAAATTATACTTCAGTCTTCTTCTCTATAAACACGCTGTTCGTTTTACGTGATTATAAAATTTTTATATTAATGTGATTATATAAAGTTTTTTAATAGATACAAACCGACCTTGATATAGTCACCAGGACAGGAAACAAAGTTTGATGATTATGAAAACTTGTGACTATATGAAGGTCAAAAGTTATATGCTTTATAATTATTAGAACTAAAAAATAGTGTGACTATAACAAGGTTGCGGCTATTAAAAGTTATAACGGGGTCTGACTGTATATTTCAAATAATTTTTCAAAAATTAGTGCTTATAAAGAGGGTGTGATTATATAGGAGGCGACTGTAGAGGAGGACGACCGTATTAATAATTTTATAATGTATATTTTATTAAATTATTAGCGAGTAATTATAAGTATATTTGCTTCTAGATGATGTTATTTATAATGCATTTGCTTTTGTCGAATTATTAGCTTATTATATTGGTTTCTAAAATTATTTCTGATTTTTAAATCATGTTCTAGTATGTTTAATTATTTCATAACTAATGCCTAATGGGCCACAAGCCTTATTATTAAGTAGTTATTGAATTGTACTTAGGACTTCATCAGTACTTATTTCTGTAAGTGCAGTGTTGTATCAACTTATATCAATATTTAGGTTAGGTTAGTATTCTGTTTTCTATTTCTAGTTAAAGATTGTTTCGTTAAATGGTTGATATGCTGTCCAATTATCAAGGTGGTTGCTAATGTGTTGTTTAATCACTTTAGGGTCAGTGATGATATCTGTTGCAGTTTTAATATTGTTAATGTATACTGGATCTTTGTGTTAATTTGATATGCTATTAATTATTTTAGTAGGTTGTATTAAAAGTTGATCACATTGTTTGTTGGTTGCAAATTTGATATAGGTATGTAAATGTTGTGTATTTTCAAGGGTTTTTGCATTGTAAAGAGTTTTTCAGTATTTTTAGTATTTGTAACCCATGTTAAAAGATTATGTGATTCTCATGGAGTGGTTCGATAGAGAATTTGTATTTGTTATTAATTGTATTTATTAAGTGTTGGATGTTATTTGGTAAAGAGATTTGATTAAAGAAGTATTTTTTAACATAATATATTATATGACCAATAGTTTTGAGGTCTTGATATAATTGTGTAGCTTTTGGTATAAAGGTATATGAGAAGATTTGATTATATACTTTTTGTTAGGGATGTGTTGAAGTACAGCATTGATGATGCAAGTGTAATTCTTATACCATGTTGTTTCTAAGCTTTTAGATGTGTTTGTTGTTATTGGGACTTTGTGTTGGGTTATATTGATATTTACTTGTTCTGTAAAATTTTCTCAATCTTCTTTAGATATTGTTTTGTAGTTAAAGACTCTATGTTTGCTTTTGCTTTTGTGCCTGGTTTTAGATAGAGCAAATAGAAAGATCCAGGTAGAAAAAAGAATATGATAGTTATTATCTGTGGAGGATGAAGAGTTGTTTAATTGGAAGTTGTATAAATATGGTATAAGCTCTTCACAAGCCCATATTTAGTCAATTCTAGTGTAGTATTTGGTACTATGCTAGGTATTTTGTAAGTTGTTTATATGATCAACTAAGTCATACATGTTTGTATTATGCAGATAGTTAAATGACTTGTTGATAGTGAATTAACATGACAAAAAAATTATTAATATACGAAGTAGTTGAAATTTGGTGGCTGATAATACTGTAGTATCATTGTTTGCATTAAAGTCTCCAAGTACAATAGGATAGAGATTGGCCAGTCTGACCTGTTGAATCCATATTATAGCTTTGTTTTGTGTAAGCTTGTAAGTAGTTGTATTTGTAGAAGAGAGATATATCAAAATGATTCTAAATTTATAATCGTGTTTAAAATAAAGATCTATTGCAATAGCTTCTTCAGGATGAGTTATAATGTTGTATATATGAGGTTTAATATTGTTATGAACTATAATATATGTATTCTCTTTGGATTTTGGTAGATTAGACCAGAAGTAGATGTAGTGTGAAGAGTTTCAAGACTTAGTGGATGCTGTATTAAAAATTTTAGTTTCAGTTAGATTAACAATATGTAAATTATGTGTTAAACAGTAATTTTTCTATAGTAGTTTTTTTTCAGGTATATTAAATCCTCAAACATTGTGTGTTGCAATATTGAACTTGAGTAAAGATTTAGATACTGTAGAGGTAGAAAAAATAGATAGATAAGTATGTGTATTAAATTGTAATTTTAGAGGAATCTCTTGAGAGCCATAAGTTGATAGGGTGTGGTGGTTTGGTAGTATATCAAGTTTATGTAGTAGATACACATATGCTTTAGTATTGTTATTATTAATAGTAATAAAACTATAGTCAGCCAAATAGTTAGCATTATTTTGTCATAGATGTTGTAAAAAGGAATTAATGGTTTGTAGTTCTTTTAGTAGTAGGAGGTGGTAGTAGTTAAAGAATTTATTGTAACATGTTTCCAAATCATAAGAGCTTGATGATGGTGGTGATGATTTGGACAGATAAACTTTTGCAGAGTTGCTCGCTATTTTAAGCTCAGTTCTCACAGCTGCACAGGATTATATAGTCTGCTCTGTACGTTGGGTCTGACCGTCATATAAATAGTCCTTCACATTTAGAGGCTTTACTACCCGCCTCCATATCTCATTCTCCTTACTAACTACAACAGATGTATCTTTTAGTAAGATGTCAGCTGTATTAATGTCTTACAGAAGATATATTGTTTATATAGTATTTGTATTGTGTTTATATACATGTGTTTGTATTTATAATTGTATATACCAGTATGTAGTCCTACTCTGTATCCAGAAATAACCCTTATATAGTCTTATTGTAGATTTGCACTGATCATATGGCTTGCATTTCTTTATAGACCTAACTATCAATCTTTCTCAAATAAATACCATACTCAGGATTTGCAAGTAGTCCTTTCTAATTAGTGCTCTAGCTCATTGTTTGAAGCATAGCAAGGACTTACATTACATATAAAAGTTAAAAAATGTCTGTCTGTCCAGCACGTAACTTGTTGGTGATTGGCTGCTATGGTCTATACTAGACCTTAGATTTGAAAAATGTCTGTCTGTCCGGCATGTGACTTGTTGGTAATTGGCTGCTATGGTCCACACTAGACATGCTATTATGCTTACCCTAAAGTCAGGTACGTACGTACGTGCATTTGGTACATGTCCATAAAAAATGTTCGTCTGTCCGGTACGTAACTTGTTGGTGATTGGCTGCTATGGTCTGTCTGGCACGTGACTTGTTGGTGATTGGCTACTATGTTCCACACTAGACCTTTGATTTGAAAAATGTCCGTCTGTCCTGCACGTAACTTGTTGGTGATTACTGTTACAGTTCACACTAGACCTTTGATTTGAAAAATGTCTGTCTGTCTGACACATGACTTGGTGATGATTGGTTGTTAAGGTTCACACTACAGCACTAGATCTTTGATTTGAAAAATGTCTGTCTGTCCGCTACGTGACTATACTGTAATTAGCTATTACAGACTACACTAGACTTCTGATTAAAAAAAGTCCTACATAATATTATTTATATACATTAAAAAAAAATAATATATATATATTGTAAAACTCTAGTTAGTTTATTTAACTAATTATTAAAATATGTTATGCTTCGGACTCACAACAGTTCCTGTTAACCTAGTAGTACATAAGATCTAGTTACAGTATCTTATACTGGTATATCCAATTAAGTTACATATTCATTGATATACAGATTAAGTATTCAATAATTGTTACTGATAGAAATTGAACTCTGGATCTGCCACTTGGAGGTGACAACTTGATCACTTCACTAAGTTGCCACACCCTCTTACTAATTTAAGTTTAATATTGCAAAAAAGTATTAAAAATTAGAGAAGTTAAATAAAAATATACAGGTAGTTTTCAGATTTAGCAAATAGCAAATAACTTGTAGATAGAACCTTTAAATAAATAATATTTAAAATTATAAAGCTATACAAAAAATTTTTTTGAATTTTATATTATAGAACTGTTTAATCTGACCTAACCAAGCAGCTTTTTTTTAAATATATATATAAAAATTTAATAAAAAATTTTTTAAAAACTTGCCTAGATATTAAAATATAAAAATAATTTTTACAAGTTTTTAAATTTTGATTCAGCCAGTAATAAAATTAGGATATTACTATTTATACTCTTATTTTTGCTATTCATACCTCCACTTTTGTAAAAAAATATATTATATAATATAATTGAGACATAAAACAATATATAGTCTGTATACACATAATATTTAAACTCAAAATATAAAATTAATTTTTTATTATATTAATAATCAATTATTTATATAAAGAGAGTATAAATAGTAAAATAGAGGGTATGAATAGTAACATTCTAAAATTATAGTATAATTATAAAAAATTATTATAAGATTATTATAAATTATTATTTAAAACTTTTATAAATTTTTTAAGAGTTTTTAGAATTTTTTAAGAATTTTTTAAGGATTTTTAAGATTTTTTAAGATTATTAAAGATTATTATAAGATTAGTTTAAAATAATTATAAGATAAGATTATTATAACATTAATATAAATTTATTATTTTTTAATCTATAGGCTTTTTCTAGACAAATTTACCTGAAAAATTTTTATAAAATACTTATGATTTATATTTTTAATTTTTAAAATATTTAATAGGTATCCGTTAGCTGTACTAAAATTAATACAAAAAGCTTAATTTAGTACAGTTAAAAAACTGAAATTTAAAAAAAAAATTATAATTAACCTTATATCAATTTTTATAATAAATAAATATATATTTAATTAAAATATTTGTCATTTTAGAAGTATAACTTTTTGATAAAATTTAGATTTATTGCTTAAAAATAAACTTTAAAAATAAAAAATTATTAAACTTTAATACAAATTTTATTTATAATAAAATTTAATAATTATAATATAAAATTTTAATAAAACTAGTTTTAATATAAAATATTTAATAAAAATTAATTTTTATATAAAATATTTTTAATATTTTATAATAATTTATAATAACATTAAATTTTTAAACTAAAAATTTTGATTAAAAAATTTAATTAATTTTTGAAGTTTTAAGTTAATTGGTAATTAAAAAATATTTTATTAAGGTAATAGCTCAAGATTTTTAATTAAAATTTGTAGAGCTTGTTTTTCTGATTTTTTTTTTTTTTTTTTTAAAGTGAAGTTTTGCCTTTATCTTTATTAATAATTTGTATTGAGAATCCACTAAGGGTTTCTCTGGCCTATAAAACCAATAGTTACAAATTTTTACAAGAATGAGACTCAGATTACCAGAAACTAAAATCCTGATTCATCTGCAATCTAAACCTACTAGAGTGGTTAAAACTCACCTAGATTTGTTTGTATTTGTACAAATCTAGGTAAGTTTTAATCTAAATTGTACAAGTACTTTATAAAAGATCTATAAAGTATAGATAAGAAGTAGTTTGTTTGAATATAATAATGTAATTATTAATTACTGTATTTGTGTTAATATATATAGCTATAGATAGAGTATTAGACTAGAAGTTGTAAAATAAAATCAGTCAGATGATATAATATAGATAAAAAGTAGTTAGAGTAGATTAGTTATATAATATAATATAAGTAGAAAATAGTAGAATTATTTTGAATAAGTTTTTAAAGTTAAAGATAGATTATAGTAGTAATGTTGTTTAAATGTAGTTTGTTACTAAATAACTAAAAGTAAATAGTTAAAGATAACAAGATTTTGTTAAGAATGTTGAGTTCAATAAAAAGTGAAAGTTTATTCAATAAGAAATAGAGAATTAGATATATCTAGTATTTTGAATTGCAAGAAGAAAAGATTGGTAGAAACCTTTGAGATTTGAAGTTTTTTGGTTATATATTGTATTGCTTGTGGCAGATAGAATTGATAATATTTAGATAGAAAGTTATATTTATAACACTGTGTTATATAACACCTTTTGCAATATCTCAAAAACGTACTAAGTAAATGGGTGTAGGTACTCTAAGTAAAAATGATCAGTGCCCCTGAAAACCTCATAGAAACTAAAATTGGGACATATTAGGACCTTATGTCTAATATATATTGTATAATCACTATGTATCTTAAAACAGGATCCTAACCCTAAGTAAGACATATAGGGTGTTATAATAACATGGTATTATGAATATAATATTTCTATTTAGATTTAATTTGTGAGATAGGAGTATTAAAGAATTGTATGATATCAAAATATGCTATAATTTTAGCAAGAATATGTGGATTTGTTGTTTTAGAAAAAGCATTTTGAAGAGCATTTTTAAGATTAGTGTCAGTGATATTGTTATTTTTGATAGCAGTAAGAAAAAAGTATTTGAAATAAGTATAATAGAAGAAGAATTGATGTTTAGAGTTGGTAATAGTATTGTTGAGTTAAATAAATTTCTGTTCAGCTATTTGGGCTAACTCTTTAAAGGATTTGTATAGAAAAGGTTTTGTAAAAGTTGCTGTTAGTGGCTGATTTAATTGAAAGATAGAAAAATCTAAATAAGGGTAAATAGGATTAGAGAAAGAATTGTGAAAGTAAAAGGAAGTTAAATTATGAAAAGTATGTGGAGTATTATTGGGAAGAGTATTACATATATTATTTGTATATGTATACATATGATGAAGTGAGGCTTTAATAGAAGCAGACATTCTCTTATATAGTGAGTTGATATAAGAAAGTTATAGGTTTTTTGTTTATTAATTAATGAGAATTGTTTTTTGTAAGAGTTAAAAAATTTTGGAAACTATTTGTCAAGTGGTGTGCAGTATGTTTTAAAAGAAGGAATATAGAAAGTTTTTAGAAAATTTTGTGAAAAGATGTCAAACATAATATAAATATTATATTTAGAATCATTTTTGATTTTAAGGAGAAGTTGATTGTTGTTATTAAATGTAGTGTTAAAATGAAGTGTCATTCGAATAGATTTGAGATCTAAGTCATTGAAAAATTTAATGTAATTAATAGTTTTGTATTGGTTTTGGAGAAATAGATGTAAACGAGCAAGATTAATAGCAATTTGAGAGTGTTTGGAAATAGAATGTAGTGGAAGAAAGTAATAAAAATGAAAGATTTGTTTATAGTTTAATTTAGTAAAAAGAACAGTAATAAAGTTAAGTAAGATATTTTTAAGAGTGAATAGTAAATAGTTGGAAGATATATTAATATAATGCATATTTGACTTGTTTTGATGAATGAAATCTAGAACAAATTGTGGTTGTTAAGAGATCATATTTTGTAAAAGATCGTAAAGTTGCTTTTAGTTTTATATTAGTTGGTTGTTTCTGTTTAAATAATTTTGCCTGGATAAAAGTTTTGAAGAAATAGTTTAACAAAGTCAAGTACTTGAGCACCTACTGGTGTGTAGAATTGAGTTTGGTTTTTAGCTTCATTGTTAATTGAAAAATCTTGAAACCAGTCCAAAGAATTGTCAATAGTAAGCTGGTAGTGAGAAAATCTACATTAAGACATGTTGAATTTAATAATTGAGTATTTGAACATTTTGTTGATTTAATTAATGAGTATTAGAATATAAGATTTGAAAATTTTAGAATATGTATGAATTTATCTAAGGAACAAGTTTGTTTAAGACACAAAGAAAAAGTTTTCTAAATTAGTTTTCAAGTTATAGTATAATTTTTGTTGTATAAATTTGAAAGTTAATTTAGGTTATATAAGACGTTTTGTTGATTTTCTATGTGAGTTTGAAAGATACAAAACTGAAATTTTAAAACAATATGTATTTTAATATCAGGAACAAATTCAATTAAGAGGTCAAATGAGGTTTGCTTATTAAAATCTTGAGATATTATCAATTTTTATTAGACAACTTATAGACATTAAGAAGAAAATTTGTAACTTTTTGTTGATTTTCTTGGTGAGTTTAAAAGGTATAGGTCTAAAATTTTGATACAGTATTATGTTCAATTTTTCCTCAGGAACAAATTTCAATTAGGGTTTACTTAGTATGATTTTGAGATATAGTTGAGTTTTGTTAAGTAATATATAAACCAATAAAATTTTAAATAGTCAGTAAGTTTTCCAGAGATATCCAGTAAGTTTTCCAAATTTAGTGAATGAAATTTTGAGATTTGTTGGGTTTTTAGAAATTCTAATAGGTAGAAAAAAGTGAATTTTTCGAGGCAAGCCAGTAAATTTTTAGAAAAATTGCCAATGAATTTTTAGAACAAGAGAAAGTTTTTAACAAGAGAGTTTGAAGTCTTTTTTGATGTAAAATTGTCAATTTTTGTCTGTTTATAATGTATTATATATTAAAATGTTTGTCTTGATAAGTAAAACAAATTTGTCTTAAGTAAGAACTAAGATTTGCTTAATAAAATTTTGAGTAAACAGTAAGTGAAGAGTTAAAGGAGTTTTAGTTATAGTTAAGTGAGTTTTAGTTTATTTGTAGTATATTTTAGTCAGGGATTTTACCAAATATGGTAATCAATTCTAGAATGATCTATATGAATTTGATTGGCTTTTAACTATCACATTTTCACGTTTTTTCTTTTTTTTTTTAACCAAAAATTAAGTTTTGTACATTGGTCAACAGTCAATAGATATACTAACTAAGACTAAAAAGCCTCTACTCTCAGGATTAATCAACTGTGCCTCGGGATCAACTCTTGTTAAAAAAGTAAATGAGATATAAAAATTTAAAGTTTTTTATATAAAGCATGTGCATATTAAAGAAAAATTTTTGATAATTGTCTTAGTTTAATAACGTCACAACCCAACAAACCTGAACCTGAAAGAGGACAAGCATTAGCAGATACATAATATAAGCTATTGCAATGACTTTTTTAGATTTTAGTAGTATTAATCTTGGGCTAGAAGGTAAAAAAGACTAGCGGCTACACTCTATAAGAATTCCATGTTGATTTTTTTGAGTCTTGAAAAAGTGAACATTAAACCGGTAAGGGAAAGAGTGTTAGCTAATATATTTTGCAAACATCATACCAATTTATTTAACTTTAGGCAATAATTAGATCAAATTAGAAGAGAGATAAGCATTAGCAGAGGCATTCTGCAAAAACACCAACCTGAATTGGTTGTAAACAGGAAAAGTGTTAATGGTTGCACTCTGCAAGAACTCTAATAAAGTAATTAACAAAATTATATTATTCATTGAGGTGGATAATATACTATATGAATCAAAACTATATATAGTCATATAGTAAAATTTATTAGTAAATTTTATAGTTAGCGATTGATAAGTAATAATTTTTATATATAATAATTATTGAATTTTAAATAGATGCACAGCCCTAACAGTTCGATGGTTTTGGATAAAATTTTATAAAAACTAGTATTATGTCTCTGTAAACAAAGCTATAGAGCTAACTTTTCTGATTATTGTAAAAATAAATTTACTTAATTTCACTAAAAATTTGATAAAATATATAGATTTTAGTTTTTATAATTATATATTTTTTGTAAATTTATATATATATATACACATTTATATATAAAAAGTAAATATAAAAGTATTTGTATTTTAGTGAGTTTCTAGTTAAATTTAATGATTTTATTATCATTAGAATCAGAAAAACAAAAAAAAACTCTTTTCATTAATCACTTACACCAAACCAAATCTAAAAAACAACAAGACAAAAATGACTACAACTTCTTAAATTATTAAGAATACTTACTTTAATACTTTAAGTAAACTTGTCTAGCTACTCACTTTATATATGCCACTAAAGTTTTATAACTTTAGCTTATAAACTCGTTAAAAAAAATTCTTAAAAATAAAAAATCTACAAACTCAAAGTTTTCTTAAATTATACTAAGAAAACTATTTACACTCCTTAATACAAACTTACTCAGCTTCTTTATACGAATATTTTAATATAAAATATAGTCAGAGATTTTACTATATTTGATAATTGATGATTGCACCTTATTTAGTAATGATTGTTACTTAAATTATTCTATATTCTTTTCCAGATTGTTCTATGTAATACAATGATTGACTAATTAAATTAAGAGCTTATATAAATCAGCTTCTTTATGTAATACTATACTGTCAAAGTATAGTAATACATAAATATATAAATGTTAAATTTTCTAATTTCAAAAATGGTTTAAGAAAAGCTTAAAAGTAACAATATTTTAAACTAAATCACAAATATTCAAAACTTTACTTAGATATAAAGAAGTCATTAGTACATTTTAGAATCTTGAAATTAGTAGTTTTTAGTTTTGTTTAGAAGTATAATAAAAGCTTATATAACCTTTTTTTTTTAAAAAAAAAGAGGTTCTATCTTATTCGTCAATTCAGCATTTAATAGTCTATTGTAAGATTATATCTGTTGGGTGTTTTAGAGTTAACCTATTTCGAAAATAAGTGAGGGTTTAAAAAGTTCTATTTCTTTTGAAATTTTCGAGATCAGAAAATGAAATAGGTGTTAGTAAATTTTCTTTAATGTATATATTATTATAGGTATAATGTAATAAATTAATAAATTATTGATTTATAACTTATTAAGATACTATTAGATATTTCTCTATTATATTTATCTGAAACATAAAGCATTTTAGTAAAAAAATATAAAATTTCAAAAGAAATTTACAATTATAAAAGTATTAATTTATTATATAAATAAGCTTATATATAAAAATAAATAGAATTTATAAATTATTAATATAATAAATACATTATTAATTTAATTCGAAATCAAGAAGTATTGT
>CAJVPZ010002477.1:0-12356 GCA_910592135.1 Racocetra fulgida | reverse complement strand
CTGCTAATTTATGCTAAATGATCAAGAGATCGAAACTTTGAAGTTATCGTAATCAGTGATTGTTATATATGATCAATAAATGTGATTGATAGTAGAAATAAAGATTTTGTTTAGAACTTAAACAATTATCAACAGATGCGAACCTTATAGAAAAAATCAAGATCCCTAGTTCAGATTCTTGTAAACTATAATCTAAATAAATTTATTATACACAAGTAACAAAAACTTATAAAGTAATAGTTATGGATAGGATATATTAGGTCTTACACTTCCAAAGTTAATTATCATCAGGTTATAAATTTCGTAACATCACAAAGTCGTGAGTTATTGAATCAAGAGGTATAATAGATAAAGAGTGAATAAAGAGTTATACAACAGGAAGAAGTTACTGTGGCTTTAATCTTAAAATTCTTGTAGTTTCTAATAACTTTGGGTTGATTAAGTCTACAAAATTGTGCAAATATCAATTTAATTTTGTAATTTTATAAAAATTGCATACTTAATATTTTAATTCTTCAAAAAATCGATTTTTTAAAAAATATTTTTTTTAGCCTACTGCCTCTTTTTGCTGTAGAAATCTTCAAGTATTAATTTAGAATTATTTGGTGAAATCTTTTTAAGAATTGAATAAGTAACTATTTAACAACAATACTGTATAGATCAGCTAAATTATAGAAATTCAAAAAGGATTAACCTCTAAAAATCATCCAACTTTGAGTATATACTGTATGTATATTGTGAGAGGGGAAAAATTGTTCAGATTAATACCAAAGTAGTTCAGATTGGTTTAACTCAAATTGGTAAAGAAATATCAAAAGAGCGGATATGTCAAATATTCTGGATATGTTAGATAGGTTATATAGGTTACATAGGTCAAATATGGTCATAATGACAGAAAAGTTCATAGTAAATTAGTGCTATGTAAAAACTATTTAAGAACAATCATATCACTGTAAATAAAAAAAGAACTCTGGGGAGTTCAAAGTTTCAAGTTAAAGAAATTAGATTATTTAACTTGTGATTCACTTTTATAGTGTGAAGCTCTGCGAGTTCGAAACTTCAAAAGTTCTTTAGTAGAAGTGTTGGGTTCTACTAATTACCCGATATGTAAAGTCTGTAATAATGATTGGAAATAGTGACCAAATCCTGTGATTCTGTATAGAGAAATTCGTAACGTAGTCTAGAGCTCTAATTAACCCTAGTTATTCAGATCAAGTCTTCTACGCCTCAATCGTAGCCTACCAATTAGAGTGTAAAGATGAGATATTATTAGATTTAGTAGTCTTTGTGTTAGGTTTTAGGTAGTAGCAACTTCTTGTTAGCTTAGTTTTCATAAACATACCATTTTTCATCGCCACAACATACATATATAGATTTTTGAAATTTTATATTTGCTACTATTATATGCAAAAATCATGTTATTAGTTTGATTAATCAATTGTATTTCTAAATATTTTTGAGTCCTAGTTCAAAATATAAGTTAGCAGTTGATTCTTGCAAGCAATAAAAATAAGAAACTAATAATGTACTTGAATTATAAAACTAAATGTTCAAATTGAATTAAATTTTTCTTGACCGTTGTGAAAGTCTCCATTAATAAATTGAAAGCATATATCCAAAATGTACATGTTAATGGAGCGAAACTATAAAATCCTTATTTTTTACTCCAAAACAAATCAAATTATTAGTTTTATAACAAAGTCCAGTAAAAATGTGATACTTTAGTTTTTCGACGTATTTTTTGTTACTGTAATTTTGTATAAAATATCTTTACTAGAGAGAAAAGTAAAAATATCACTAATTGAGTATAAGGCTATAATTATAAATAGATCATTATTGCATGTGATTTTTTGCCAATCAAATTTTGGTGTAATGTTACATGATCAGAAAATTCAAAAAAACATTTATTTTGTCAAAAAAGTTAAAAATCACATTATTGCTTGAAAATATAAACAGGAAATCACCTTTTGAGCCTCAACAAAAATTTTTTCTCAAGCATTTTACATCAATCTACTCAACTAATATCCAACCAAAATCTAACTTTAAAAATTTTATCATTATTTTGAAATCCTGCTGTACTATAACAGATAAAAACTAATAGTGCTATAATAAAGAGAAGATAGAATAAGTGGAATTAGTATATAAAATTCTGTGCATAATGCGCCCAAGTCACTTTTTTTAAAAGCTTAATATGTGTTTGGCTAGAAATATATATATAATAGAGTTGCTGGTGAAACTAATTTATGCTGGACCAGTTTTACCAGCAATTTTAGTATATAATTAGCTAAATAGTAAATATCCTAGCTATGACAAAAAAGAAGTGTCAGATCATGTGCTTTCTGAATTAATCTCTACCAATCAAAATCCAGGATATGAGTATAATGTAAAATTTTACAAAAAACTCAAAATTTTGTTTATGAAGCGTCTTCTATACTCTAATTAAAAAAAATTCCTTGCAAAAGTTTGGTAAAAAAGGTCTTTCTTAATCTTAATTATATGTTCTTTCCTTTTATTTTTGATTTTTCAGTATTCGTTCGGATGCTTCATAAGTTATATGACTCGACACTTCACTTTGCTATGACTAGGGTATTCATTCTAAATAGTATACCATCATTAATAAATACAAGAAATATGCACATAATTCATTCAAACACATACCTTTAGACAAAGACATTAATTCTCAAACTACGTTTTAGTTGCATTAGATTTGTTTGTTCTATCATTACACATATACAACCTTTTCTGACACCTAAATATTAGTTAATACTTGTTCACTGTCGAATTATTATTTACATCAATTATAACAAAACATTTTCTACTGTAGTTTTTAAAAAAATAATTCAACAAAATAATTTTATAATACGATGCTATTTATTGGTCATTTTGAGCAGATATTAAAGTTTCATCAGGCAATTTACTATAAATATTATGTAGGATTATATTGCATGTCTATAAAAAGAATTATATTAACAATTTCTGCTTTGAATTATTAATTAATATCCAAAAATCAGTACAAGTATTATCCTATTAGGAGTATAAAAAACAGACAAATATTATCGAAAAGAAATTAATGTTTGGGGCATAATAATGCTAAAGCATTATGTAATTTAAATTATTACTTTAAACATAATCTTAATAAAAAAATTCTACATAAACCTGAAACATAAATTAATATTATATTATACTATTGTAATACCTTACATAAATTTATTATCATCTTGGAACTAATCTATCTTAAAAATATCTTTCTTTAAACCATCTTATAAAAAAATTTGTTCATGAAATATTCAATGTTAGTACTATAATGAGAGCTTGCTGAACAAGACAAATAATATGCATATACAATGTGTACTTTGAGAATGTCATTAAGAATTGAAATTGGATAAATACGATACACTCTTGTATCCGATTTGTCTGTCTTTCAAAGATTGGACATCTTAAAAGTAAATTATTATGCCCAGTATTTTTTAATTAATCAATCTATACAAAGGCGTATACAAGTCCATCATTATACTTATAAGTAAAAATTGCTCTAACAATAGCATAAGACTCTCTGCCCTCTTCTTTTATGAGTACAACATTATCAATATGAAGCTTGATATATGCATAGAATTCTCTATTGTCATCTAAAAGCGTATATCAAATATACCGGTAAAGCTTAATAAACCACATTTTTATATATCTACGCTGTCCCATATATTTAGAATATGCCACAAAAAGACCATTCTTTAAAGCAGCATTATTATCAAGGTGGCTTGTTAATTGTGATAATTGAATTTCAACATTAGTTAACTGTTGTCAAACCCGAATGTTGTTAATTTTAGAGTCTTCTGAAACTATACCTATCTCTATTATAAAAAATCAAATGTAAAAGATTAATTTAAAAAAAAATTCAAATAAAAAAATACACATATATTAATTTAAAAATTACAAGCCAAACTGTGTTTAAAGGGTATAAATTTAATGTTAAAAATTATTAAAAGTTAATATGGTTTTTTGGAAGCTAGAATGCAACTAACAATAATTATAGAACTAGTTATTTTGTTCTAATAGTAGTAAAATTACTAAACCCATTTAGTAGATTATGAATTATTTCATTTTTTCCTTCATAACTATACAATTCTAGAAACTCTTTGCATTCTAACATTATTCGAGAGTGATGATTCTTTTCTGCTAATTTCTATTATAGTATGAAATTTATATCCTTTAATGTGATCTCTCACTTATTTTATTAATAAAGAAGAAATAAAATAATAATACAGTCATCTTTTATTATATCAACTCAGTTGAAATGCTTTTATATTCATGTTGATAGTGATATTAATGTGAGATCATATTAAAATTGATATATATTAGAGAATTTTGATATAAATTTAATATATAGAAATTTATTTTATAGTTTAGATTGATATTAACGAAGTTGATATTAATGAAGAACAACTGTAATAACAATCAATAAGAAGTTACTTTCTTCAAAAATATTTTTAGAGTATAAGTCTTCAGTTATGTACCATCCTGTAAGAAGTGGATAAAGACATTGATCTGTAATAATACATTTTAAGCCATCTCTAACATTACTCTCACTAAATCTATTGTTCGTTCCACCATCCATTAAATATTGAATAGCTTGCAAGAGATTTGTATATTGTATTAAATCCAATTCAACATTTTTTCTATTAGTTTTGAGAATAACTTGTTTGGAAAGTTTATGCACCATTTCTTTAACGATGCAATTTGTATTAACTAACGTTGTATAATTTTTGCAATTTTGCATTAAATGAAAATTAATATGAAGGTTTGGTAAATTTTCAAATTCGTCTAAAAATAGCTATTATAAAAAGTATTAAAGATCTATTAAAAAGTTTCCAAAATATATTTAGGCCCCTTTCAGCAATTTAGATATTTTTTTACTAACAATATACTAATGAAAAGAGTCTGAATTACTAAAAGAGGCCCTAGTGATGGGAATTATAAATATCAATAAAGAATTGTTAATTAACAATATATAAAATTAAACAATTAATAAATAAATTCTCCAAATACATAGAACTTCCTTGTTAAAGATGATAAAATCAGGGATTTTTATTGTGAGTTTTACACATTGTATAATTAAAATAAAAATCATTAATTATTTCATATATTAATTAATAACATGAATAAATATTTTATATACATATGTACGTAATGAAATTGATTACCTAAAGACTATCGCTATTATTTAGCATAATTGTTAAAATGCATTATTGTTATGTATTAAATTATTGCGATTTGCAATGATCATCATCTAACAATTACATTTTATTTATAAAAATATAATTGTTATTAAATGATTGCTCAAACAATCAATAGAATCCAGAATTTTGCAAATCACAATAATTGCTTAAAAATTATATTTAATTATTGAATATATCATTCTATTGATGCCTTCTATGCATTTGGATAATTCAATTATTTAATTGATGGAAATAAATTTTAACAATTTGCTATTAATAATTAAAAAGTCTCATCGCTACATATATCAAAAAATGTAACAATACCTCAATTAACATGCAATGTTCTTTTACAAGTACACCTTGAAGATGATTTAGATTACTTTGAGTCAACTTCATTTTAAAACAATATACCACAGCATCTGCTACAGTTACCCAGCATGAGACAATATTCTTAATAACTTGTTTAGCAGTTCCTCTTTGATTATTAGATTCTAAATAGTCACATAAAACTGTGAGATTATTTGAGGTAATATAGCTTTGTGTTAGAAAGCATCTAAAATAAATGGTATTATCATAGCTAGTTGCAATTTGTCAGAAAATATAAAACTTTTAAGATGAGTAATGAGATTAGGCAAATGATGCCAAGTAGAAGGCTTTTCGAAATATCTTCAATATTTTAAAAATTGATTCTCTCTATTTTTATTTAGCAAATTAAGAGTGCATTGTAATAATTTTTGAATCTTGCTAGCGACTAAGTAATAAGAATCATGAGGAGTCTGTAAATAGTGGTTTTGAGATAGAGTTAACAAAATTCCTGGTTTCGATCGAAGGCTATAACATTTTGTAAAATTTTTAACTTGAAAAGTAGGCATGTTTTGGTTTATTAATATTTGTAATTCATTAAAATGTTTTGTAGTGATATGATGAAAATGTGCACAATATATTTTATCAAAGGTAGTGTTAGTTAATCAATCCTTCAGAACATAACAGTTTCAACATCTATAGAGAGCACCTTGTTTTTTAAAATCACTGAGTTCATTTTCCTAGGATAAGAAATAAATATAGTTTAATTTGAGTAATACAATTTGGAATATTAAAATATTATACAAGATTATTTTAACTCTATAAATATATAATCTAAACTATGATTTTTATATTAACCAACCTAATAAAAAAGCTATCTATATATTATATTAACAAATCTTAATCCCTTACACCATCTAGCAATTGCAGGCAAATTTGTCTGTATACAATTATCTAATAAGCTTAGTCAAATATCACATTTTGATATCAAAAATCACTACCTTGCTTAACATTGCTGTGTCAGTAATATTGAAAATCTAATGTAAATTAGAGTTTCTTAGAATTCCCAAAAAGTAAGCAAGATACAAAGCCTATGTATTGCCCAAATAATATAAGCAAAAAGCCTTTGAATGAGTGATTTAGTTTGCTTATAACACTGCTTATCTTTAAATTATAGCTTATGTGATTTGCCTAAAATTCACCAGCAAATTTGCCTATAAGGTGGTGTAAAGGATACTGTAATTTTGTTAACCACTTTAAAAATCTCAAATAATCAGACCTTGCTTAGGCCAAAACTATGATTAATTTAAACTAAACTTAACTCTACTTGAGGTAAATCAGCTATTACAAGCCCAATTGAAGCAATAACCCAAACTGATTCACTATTTATATTCATTACAATGCTTTTTTCTAATTAGTAGAGTTCTTGAAGTAAAGGGCGCATTGCATTATCAAAATAACTACCATATAGCACAAATCTAACAACAAAATGATTTTTTAATTACCTTTGTAATTCCAAAGTCATATTGCCTATTTACATGTAGATGCCACCCAATGAGTAGTATACATTGTGGTAAGTTCCAAAGTTATCGTTGTAAATATCAATTATAAATTTGAATGATTTCATATTATGCAAGGGAGGTGGATTTGGTGCAATTATATATTTAGAAGGGTGGTGGTGGCAGAACTTTACTGGTTGAATCTGAATTCTTTTCATAGGAGTGTCTTGATATAGAATTTCAGATTCATAAAACATAGGGCAGAGATTTTAAATCATAAAAAATCGACCTAGCTGAATTTAGGTCAATTTTTTTTAAGTCATAATTTACTAAATTTTAGTTTTCAATATTTTAATTTAATTTTACAGAAAATGTCTTGGCGAGCTTCAGCATTCAAGTACCTTTTTTTAAAGAAGGACAATCAACTTTCTGGCTATGATATAGACGAATTAACCAAAGTTTTGGCCAATAATGATATCTATTCACCTGAGATGTCAGACCCCAGTAAAGAAACGGACAAAAGTGGTCATCTATATATTAATGTCCATGGCTTGGCTTGGAGGTTGAAAAAGGTATAAAAATTTTTTTTTCTGTTATACTAGCAAAAATTCAACCACCATTTGACTAATGTTCAGTATGTCAAATAATATACATAGTATATCATTCAACATACCAAACATCAGTTGAATGGTGATAAGAAGAATACTAATTTAATTAATTTGTTATTTGCATGCTGATTTTTTCTTTTTATTTTAATAGTTAACTAAATTATTGCATGGTGTCCTTGATACAGCCATGCAATTTAATTCCAAATGTCGCTGTTGAAGCTCATATATATTGATAGTCCTCGACCCACCTGATAATCTGCCTGATTGGGCAGTAAGGGATGAATATGGTAATGATGATGATGACGATGAGAAGAAAGAAGAGGAAGAGGAGAAAGAGGATAAAGAGAATAAAAAGGATAAGTTAGATGAGGCTGAGGATGAGGGTTCTGATAATAATGGTGAATAGAGGGATGATGAAGGGAGGAGTAACAGAAGTTGTGATAAAAGACCAGATTCTGATACTATAGAGGAACCTTCAAGAAAATGAAGGGTTTAATTTTTTTTTTCTTCTTGTTTTTTTTTCAAATTTTATTCACTTCTTTTTCTTTTCTTTTTTCTTGTTTTTTTCTTACTTGTAGTTTTTTTTTTTTTATTAAATTTGTATCTAATTTGGTTTAATAAATTTATAATATGTTAAAATTATCCAGAATTCGATTTGTATGAATGTTATTAGTAATCGATTGTCAATTACTAATCGACAGTTGAGTAAAATAGCCAATTTGACTTGAATTTAGCTATCGATTTTATACCAAATATTATTAGTAAGCAGTTGTGGATTATTAGTATTTGGTGATTGATTATAAGTTGATTTATTGTAATTAATCTACTACTGAATGAAATGGCCAAATCGACCTGAATTTGCCATCGAATTTATATCAATTTTATTCCAAATTTTATAAGTATTCGGTTGTCAATTATAAGTCAATTTATTATAATTAATCTACTACTGAATGAAATGGCCAAATCAATCTGAATTTGCCATCAAATTTATATCAATTTTATTCTAAATTTTATAAGTATTCAGTTGTCGATTATAAGTCGATTTATTGTAATTAATCAACTACTGAATGAAATAGCTGAATCGACCTGAATTTAGCTATCGAATTTATAACGATTTTATTCTGAATTTTATAAGTATTTGGTCATCGATTACAGATTGATTTTATTATATCAATTGGTTGTTGATTGAAACTTTCGACCTGAATTCAGTTGCTGATTTTTTATTAGCATTCATCTGTTGATTTACTCTATCATTTGGTATAATATCAGCTAAATATTCAACAGTTGAATTCAGGTTAATTCGGCCATTTTATTCAGTAGTCAAATTTCTTATATTCGATTAGTATTAATAGTTAACCAATTTGTTACATAGTGTTCTTGATACGGCTGTGCAATTTTATTCTAAACGTCCCTGGCAAAGGTTTTATACGTTGATAGCTCCTTAACCTAATAATATGTCAGATTGGGCAGTAAGAGATAAATATAGTGATAATGATAATAATAATGAAGATATGAATAAGGAAGAAGAAGATAAAGAAAAAAGGAAAAAGAGAATGAGTTGAAAGCAGATGAGGATGAGGATTATAATAATGCTAGTGAATAGAGGAGTAATAATGATGAAGTGAGGAGTGCTAAAAGTTATAGTAAAAGACCAGCTTCTAATACTATAAAAGAATGTTCAAGTAAACAAAGAGTTTAATTTTTTTTTTCTTCTATTCATTTTTCATTTTTCAAATTTTATTCACTTTCTTCTTAACTTTTTTTTTTCTTTTTTTTGTTTTCTTCTACTTTTAGTTTTTTTTCTTAAAATTTGTATCTAATTTGTTTAATAAATTTATAATATACTAAAATTGTCTAGAATTCAAATGTTATCTTTGTACAAATGTTATTAGTAGATCTTTTGCAGTATAGGTAACACCTAGTAAAATCAATTGATTAATAATACATTTATTAGGGGTGTCACCTATACTGCAAGAGATCCATTATTAGTAATTGATTGTTGATTATTAATTGACAATCAATTGAAATAGCCAATTCAACTTGAATTCAGCTATCAAATTTATACCAAATATTATTAGTAAGCAGTTGTTAATTATTAGTAATCAGATGTCGATTATAAGTTGATTTATTATAATTAATTGACCACTAAATAAAATAGCTGATTTGATCTGAATTTAGCTATCAAATTTATACTAATTTTATTCTGAATTTTATAAGTATTCAGTTGTTAATTATAGGTTCATTTAATGTAATTAATCAACTACTGAATGAAATGACCAATTTGACCTGAATTTGGCTATTATAAGTATTTGGTCGTTGTTCAGGTCAATTTTATTATGTCAATTCAATTTTATTATGTCAATTGGTTGTTAATTGAAATTTTTGATCTGAATTTGGCTGCTGATTTTTTAGTAGCATTCAACTGTCTATTAGCTACCAATTTACTCTATCATTTAATATAATATCAGCCAAATATTCGATGATTGAATTCAGGTCAAATCAGTCATTTCATTCAGTGGTCAAATTTCTTATATTCAACTAGTGCAAAAAATCTAAGAATTAAAATTTTAATAAAATGTAAGTCTGTAATTGGCTAAAAATTATACTAGCCAAAAGTATTTTATATATTATATATAAAATTCTAATATTAAATATTTTAAAATTTTGATTGAAGATTTTTTAACAATAGTCTAGTTAATTTTAATATTTAAGACTATTTCAAATTCTACAAGGTTTTAGAATTTGAAAATAACTTTGAATATCAAAAACAACCAGCTATTATCAAGATATATTTACTTAAAGATTAAAAAAATTTAGTAAAGAGGGTGTAGCAACTTAGTGAAGTTGGTAAGTTGTTACACCCCAAGTAGCAGGACAAGAGTTTAAATCTCACAGATAATAAAATTCAAATTTTATAAAATGTGTTATAGCAGACTGTATGTAATCTGATAAATCATCAGATTTGTAGCTTTGGTCATACCAGCTTGTACTGAAGGCTGTAAAATATTTAGTATAACATATGAGTGATATGAAATCTAAGTAAAGCAACCAGATAAATTTAAAGACTAAGATATACAGAAGCTCACTTAACAAGTTCTAAGTAGAAAAGTAGCACAAAATTTTGACAGTACTATATAAAGTATTGTTAACTGAAAAACTAAAAAATCTTATAAGACTGAGGTGTTAAGCAAGTTACTATACCAACCAGGCCACCAATATATATCAAAGAAAGGGTCTGCCCTTCTAGACTATTTGAATTAGAAGTTTAAAAACTAGAAAAACAGTAAATAGTTTGTATAGTAAGTATTTGGATAAACTCTACAAAGCCAGAGTAGATAATAGTAGTGGCTTTGGCTTACAAGTACTTGTTCTCAGACTTGATATAAGTTACCAAAGTTTAAATTAATAAGATTATAAGTATAAAAAGCTTTAGCAGATTTAATTTGAAGACAAAGGGCTCTCTTTAGAGTATTAGCCTGCTTTAAAGTCCTAAGTCAAAGATTTGAAAATAATGGTACTAATATATACTCACTCAGTTAAAAGATTACTGTATATAAGCACAGAAGGTTTAAATAAATAACTTCTTAGTTGTATTATAGGTATAATATTGATATACAGACTACTTAAATAAGCAACCAAAAATTGTATATATAACTAGTTGTACTTTCTAAATATATATGGTATAGTGTATACTATACTGTAAAAGTTAACAATAATCAAATAAAAGAACAGTAACCAAAAGGCTACCTTAAAACCAAAAAAAATTTAGTAAAGAAAACCAAAAAATTTGATTTGAATACTTCAAGATATAGTATACTACTAGTGTAATGAGTAGTGCAAAGCACCACCCATCTTATTTAAAATTTGTTTTTCTACTTTAATTTTTTTTAAAAAAATAAATACAAAATAAATACAAAATATATCTTAAGCCATTCAAAGTTGATTAGTTGTTTAACATCAATATTTTAAGTTTAGGCTTGGGAGAAGAAAAATTTAAACAGTTTTACTATAAAATCCTAACATCTAAAATCTTAAAAACTATAATCCTGATGTGCTAATTAATATTTAAAGATTAGTAATCACATTAACAATCATTGTCAAACTTTAAATTTTTAATTGTTATATTGTGTGATGTCAGTATTATAACTTGTTAAGATTTGGGATGTTATAATTTTGTGGTAAAACCAATTTAAACAAACACATATACAACACAGAATATTTGGTTAAATCTCATTGATCAACCTTAATCACATGATTATTGATTATCTTGCATTGTAATTAGCTTGTTTAATTTTCAGAGCAACAGTTGAACAAGAGGTAGAAATGATATAAAACAACTATTCAACTTTAAATGACCTTATTATCACTATATAAAATTTTATTTAAATTTTTTTATTTTATTTCTAATTTCTGTAAAAACTCCCAACTTGATGTAGTAAATCTAAATTTCCATTATTTAAAAGTATAAATTCTATAAATATACAATATTCACAGATAAAACAAAAAATATAAAACATGAATTAACTTTTTATAGGGTATACAAAACTATGGTGTATTATAGATACTCAAAGTGATATAATTTGTGTTTTGGTGTTTTAGTATTTTAATATTGATTGTTTTGATAAAAACTCTTTCCATCAATCACTTATACAAAACTTAACTAAAAATTCGCCAGTATAAAATCCTTAATAACTCAATATTTTATTAAGATAACTGCTCTTAACATCTTAAGT
>CAJVPZ010002476.1:0-12359 GCA_910592135.1 Racocetra fulgida | reverse complement strand
CAATGCATAACTTTATTAACTTCTATGACAAACCAACAACTAGATTTACTCATCCTAAACAATCTCAGATCAAGGCCATCAAAATCAAATTACTATTAGATGAACTCCCAACACTTCTCAATCCTAATACACACAATTCCAAAAAATACCCTAGCCCAAACTGCCCAAGATGTGCAACCACAATTGAAACCAATACACACTGGATCTTCTGTCCAGCAAATACCACAACAGCTGCTCAGATTATTCAACAGGCAATCACGAAAGTCTGTACAAAAGCACAAGTCCACAAAACAACAGAGAACCAACTAGTTGATCTTGTTCAAATAACAATCCAGCTATACATAGCAATTACACCCAGATATCCTACTAGGAATCATTTCAGAAGCCCAAACAACTACAATTAACCAACTACTCAAAGTGGTCCAAAGAAAATATACACCTACCACACTGTTTCTACATAAAATCAATAAAGCAATCTATAAAGACATCTGGATACCAAGATGCCAAAATGCAGCAAATTACAACACAACAACCTTGATATCTCAGAACCTACCAATTATCACAAGCAACCCAGTTACAAGTACAGGCGAACAAAAAATAAAAGTCGAAGAAACATCCAAAAGAAAAGTCAAAATATGGTCTAAGTCATTTATTTAAAATAGCACATCACCAAAAAAACTTGCACAAATTGTAATCTAGGCAAGGCTTTGGCCCCTCTTGGTAAAGTTTGGGTCATGGGTAAACTAGCCCAAGTCTTAGTTTTAGCTTTAGAGTATATGTTACACCTTTCTTTGTAAATGTATTTACATAATTTTATTAATAAAAACTGAGGCAAGATCTCACTTTCAAAAAAAAAAAAAAAAAAAAAAATTAATACTAATCTGTATGCTTCAGCAAATGGTGCTGGCAATACTGGTAGACAATGGCAAAATGTAAACCATAAGGAGGTTGTTACTTGGATTGTGCTTGTAATCTACCAGGGGCTGTTTAAATTGCTCTTCCTTAATTAATATTGGAATGATGATCCAAGGCTCCTCATTCATAATATTTCAAAGCAAATGCCATTAAAATGGTTTGAACAAATAAAGAGGTATTTGCATATTTCACCCTGGGCTAATAATAAAAAACTATTTTAAAAAGTGAAGCCACTGCTTTCACACATCTGTGATGTTTCAAAAAGGTATTACATACCAAGCACAAATTTTGCTATAGACGTAATGATTATTTGGTTTTTAGACAGAAGTGTTCATACGGTTAGAATGAAGAACAAGCCCACCTCAGAAGGCTTCAAGGTTTTTTCACTTTGTGAATCTGGATACACATATACTTTTTGCTGACATCATGTATTTCCCTGAATGATGTTGCAAAAGTGAATGGTCTTGGTCGAATTGGATGTTTAGTTCTTCATCTTGTTGAACAACTCCTGTATCAGCAATTCTCGTACAATGTGTATATGGACAATTATTTTTCTAATATATCTCTTATTTAGCATTTTCAGCAAATGGGTATTGGGGCCTGTGAAACTATCAGAAAAACTTCCTCTGGGTTTCTAAAAAAACTATAAGTAGAAAAAAATGCTAAATATAATTGGGATGTACATTCTGATGTTGTAGTAGATGGTGTATTAGCTGTCTTCTGACAAGATAATAGGCCAGTTATGATGCTAACAATGATTTATGGTCTTGTTGAAGATGAATGGGAAGTAGAACGAGTAAGATGCCGACCAAGGAAAACAAGTACTAATGCTGTGAAGGTGTGTGCAGTATTTGGCTCCAAATCAAAAAAAAATTAAAAATCCCCAAAATAATTGATAATTACAACAACAATATGAATAGTGTTGACATCACTGACCAACTGTAATTCTACTACAATACTCAACAAAAGGTTCGACGAAATTGGCTTCCTCTTTTTTTCTGGTTGTTAGACACCACCATAATTAATGCATATTATATTGCTCAGATTTTAGGATCGAAACAGAGTCACAAAGAATTCTGTGGTGAACTTATCTAGGATCTAATCAATTTGGCAAATAATACCAGCGAAATTAAATTGAGAGATGTAAAAAAAAAATATAAAAAAATATAAAAAAAAAATGAAATGATCAAAGGTTACAAAAAACTTATACTTCCAGATCAATGGTTTGCGTTAGGAAATCATTTTGCAGTGTGAAAAAAACAAAGAGAAGGGTGTCAATGGTATGCATAGTTGGCACATAAAAAAAATTGAATATGGATCATAAAACCCTACACCAAAGTCAAATTTGGTATGCAATATATAATGTGCCTCTCTGTTGTAGTAAGTATCAGAATTGTTTTGTCAGTTTCCATACTGAAAATTAAAATGGGCCTTAGTCTTTTTTTTTTTTTCTTTTTTTTTTTATATTATGATCTTAAAAAAAAAAAAAAAAAAAAAAATTTAAAAAAATTGATGGTTACGGGTAATAAACTTTTCATGATGCAGTTTCACTTTAAAACAATTTAATGTGAACTATTATTTTTCAATGTGTACAATAAATAATATGCACATAAGCTATAATTGTTTTATATTTTTGGTTAATGCCATTCAAATAATTTGCGACCTTTAATAAATCAAAGTATATACATATATATGTGCATACTTGAGAATGCTCAAATCAAACCTCTAATTGAACCTAAGAGATCTTTGATAAGATGCACTATTTTATTAGGTCTATATATATATCTATTAATTAAATTTATTTTCGCTTAAGTAATTAGGGGTCAATTGGCCAAGCTGTTCTAAAATTTTAAGTTATACAGTGAAATTCACTGTTTTGGCATGATGCATTTGATGTAACTTAAATTTGTGATGTTCTTTTTAGGACAAAAAGTTTATGCGCTATGCCAAACTGAGACATACACGTTTGATCCGAGCTCTTAAAAGTTGATCTAGCTTATTTTAAAAAAAAATTTCTTAAAAATTATTTTTACTTAACTTACTTTTTTTAATTTGATTTTTAGCAGGCAAATTTACTCCCTAAAATGGACGGTTTAAAGGATAACTACATGTACTTGATATTAGAATCTAAAAAATATATAAAATTCTTATTTTGAGCATCTCTAATTTGAATATTTTACGGATTGGGTTGGGTCTGGTTTGGTTCAGGTAAACATTCAACCCGAACCCGACTTGAATACGACTCGAAATTTTCAGGTTAGATTTTTTTAACCTGAACCCGACCTACCCAAAATTTCAGGTCGGGTTTCGGGTTGACTCGACCCAATTCGGAGCACTAAACTTAATCAATAAGATATAAAACATATACAGTATACAAACCTATTTTGGTGTAACTTTAAATAGTCGAAATTTTAAATTGTATACTTAAAACAATTTCATTTAACATGGTTACATCTGAATCTTAAAATGTTGCAGAAAAAATTGTTAATAATGATACTTCTATTTAGAATTCTATCCATTACCGAACTGATAATTGTCTATGAATGCTGCCAAAGGGAAATCTGTCTATATCTAAAAATAAATCATTATAAAATTCATAATGATCTATTTTAAATATATGGGTTATTCTTGATAATATTCATATATAATTAATCATCTGTGCAGGTTAGCATTAATGCATTGGGAATAAACTCTGATAGAATATTTTATTCATGAATTAGTTTATAGAAATTCTGTGTAGTGTTGGCAGGTGAAGCACTCTAAAACTTTAGAAAAGACTGAGCCATGTTAGTAAGTCAAAATATTTTGCATATAGCTATTAAGCTATTAAGCACTATATGCAGCTTATTTAAAAATATACAAAAGCAATAAACAAAGTGATAATCTTTTGTTTGTATTTAAGTACTATTAAAGAAAACTAGATTTCTAGCTTTTGGACTTTGAAGTAAATAAATTCAGCCTTGAAAATTCAAAGCCTAAAATCTTGTATTTTTTGTTTCGTAGTGCTTATCTATGGATTAATATGATTTATATAAAATAAACCTAACTAAATATTTAAATAAATTTATTGTTAGAGTGTTAAGATTTTTTTAATTTTTTATCATTAAAAACTTTAATTAAATACTGTACATATGTAAGTAGTTTATTAACATTATTATTATTAACAAATATTTTCTGATGCTTTCTTTTATCTAGCTCTAAATCTTAGGGCCAAATTTAAGAAAATAATCATGTTATTAATTTATAATAAATAAAGGGGCTGGTACTTGTGCTCCAAAATTTGGTATTCATACCTCCACAGAAATTAAAATTTTTAAAACTTTTGAATGAAGCTATTTCAACAACTACCTAACTAGATTTTTTTATTTGAATTCTACAAATCTGTAAAACTTAAAAAATTTTATCAAATTTGGTCAGTTGGTTGTCAAGATATCTTTATTTATATTTTTAGAAAAAAATCAAAACAAAGCTATGCCATAAGTTTTCTAAAACTTTAAGCAAAGATATCTCAACAACTATCTGATTAAATTTAATGAAATATTTTCATTTTAATTTTAATGATTTGTAGAATTCAAATTTAAAAAAATTTTTTTAAATTTAGTTAGGTGGTGTTAAGATATCTTTATTCAAAGTTTTAGAAAAAAATTAAAATTCTATCAAAACAAAACTGTGTCAAAATTTTCTAAAGCTTTGAGTAAAGATATCTTGATAATCACTTAACTAATTCTATAGATTTTTATTTAAATTCTAGATCTGTATTATTCAAATAAAAAATTTTTATTAAATTTGGTTATATAGTTATCAAGATATCTTTACTCAAAACTTTAGAAAATTTTGGTGCTGTTTGTTTTGATAAATATTTTGATTTTATTTTAAAACTTTTTTTTTTTTTTTTTTATACCTTTGCAATATCGTGGAAGGGTGAATTTTTATTAGGTATTTTAGTAGTATATTCTTAGTTAGCGAAAGTACATAATATAGCCACATGTGCAACTTTTGGTCCCCTAATTTAAGTAGTCCGCCTGAAGGTTCTACACTATATGCTATACCTGTAATCTAACTAGGAGATTACCTATTTAAACCCTCTAATGTCTCTGGTCCTGCACTACCACCACAATCACACTAATCTATAACCTCGTACTGCTTCTTATTGAAGACCACCCAAATTGACATTTGCTATACTACTTGTACCCTAATTCTAAGATAACCCAGTAGTGTTCTCATACTATCAGGTTGCCCTAGAGAGAGTGTAGTACATACCTCTAATCTTTTTATGTCCTACGCACTTTCAGATTAGGCTATGAATACCTTCTGCAGCAGCTGAAACCACTACTAGCAGTTAGGGCAAACCATTAAACCACACAATTCTGGTATCCAGTGCCCTTGTAAGATTTGTTCTAATCCTGATATCCACATCAAGCCAGTTCTTATACTGATCTCTCTCCAACTACCAAACAAGTTAGCTCGGACAGGTCATTGTATCTAGGCTTTAAGTGTCTTCCAGTTTTACTTCCCTTGGTTTTTAATTCTGTAGCATAGGACCTTTTTCTCTGTGCGACTCTGGTAGCCAGGTTGGTGGGCCCTTTTTGCACCAGAGTTTTTCATTTGGTTCTTCGGTCTCCGGTTTCTGACTTTTCTGCAGTATCATTAAAAATCTTTACTACCTCCTTACTTGGATCTTGCCAAACGAGTTTCAATTATTCTGTTTCTTGAATTTGGATCAGCCAAGAGCTTCTATTTCAAGATAGTAATACTAAGATTACAGGTAATATACCCAACCAATCGTCAAATAATTGTTACTGAAACACAGACCTATTTTTCTAAAAACATCACCGGTAGGATTTGAACTCTAGACCTGCCACTTGGGTAACAACTTAACCACTACTCTAAGTTGCCACACCCTTTATTCTAAAACTTTTGAATGAAGATATTTTGACAACTACCTAACCAAATTCAATGATTTTTTTTTATTTAATTCTACAGATCATATAATTCTAATAAAAAAATTCATTAAATTTAGTTGGGTGGTTGTTAAGATATCTTCATTCAAAGTTTTAAAAAATTTTAATTTCTGTGAAGAGTATGAATACTAAATTTGAAGGTATAAATACCAGCCTCTATAAATAATATATAATATTGTATATATATACAGCAATAAAAACATTTTTTATATAAAAAAATTTTATTATTTTTATTTATCTTTTTATTCTACCTTTTTTTATTTATTTTACCTTTTAGTTTTGTAGAGTTTTGTTAGTTTTGCCAGTTTTACTATCTTTTGCTACTTCACCATTTTAAAGGTAGAGTATATATTGATCATTTATTATATAATTTTAGTAATATAATGAGGTTTTATGCAAAAAAATTGAAATACACCACTAATAAAAGTTTTTGAACCCACTATCAATCTTTATAAAATTTGGTAATATACAAATTAAATCTTCTATTTGTAGTAGTAAAATCTTTAGAAGTTGTATTATTTTAAAAAAATATACTTCATTATATAGTTAAATTTGCTAGAAATGTCTCAAATTTGTGGGGTTGCACAAAAAATATAGTAAAAATATTTCTAAAACAGTTAATTATTCAATTAAATTTGTGTTTATTATATAATCTGTTATACAAAAAAAATTGTCATGCATATTATATAATAAATAATTTACATATACTTTACCCTTATTTTTTTTTAACAAAAGTTAAAACTAGGTTTTACCTTTTGTCTATAGCAAAATTTCTGTTTGTTTGCTAATACTAGCCTTTAAGCATGGATTTGAAGATAAGCTTAAGTGTAAACTAGTTATTCAATATACTTATGTAATAAATGTCTTATTGCATAGTATCTAAAGTATAATCCTATATAATAACTATAATCAAATGAAAAAAATGTGAGTTGTTATATAAGACCCTATGCAATAAGTATATATCTACAGTATATCTCAAATTATCATACTATATGAAGTATTCTTTTCTTCACAGATCCATATTACCTCAAAGACACCTTATTTTACTAACAACCAACTTACAGATAAGCCTATTTTCCAAACAATCAATGCTTAGACAAGTAAATTGTCTATGAGATAAACTGTTAATAAAATAAACTGTTTACAAAATAATCTATTTATAAATTGATTTTCTTAAAATAAACTTGTTTTGTTGATGAAATAAGCTATTAGTAAAAAAAATTTCTTCATAAAATGAACTATCATAAAACAGTTTTCTGTAAAATAGGATTGTTTATAAATTGATTATCTGTGAAATAAGATGAAGTGATGATCTACAAAGTGAGCTGTACTAATTAATTAAAGATCAATATTTGAAATGCTTAAAAATTATAAATTTATTGACGATTTATAACTTTACAGAGTCCAATAATATTTTGGACAATAATCAACTACTCATAATAGTTTAAGCTTCTATTATGTGACTATTGAAATATATTAGTATATTGGAAACAATTCAGGCTTTGTATAATAAATGTTATTAATAAATCAAATTTTATTATGATGCTAATACTAAGCCTAATAAATAAAATGTAACATAGAAGTGTGACAACCAATCAAATCTCTAAAGGTAGACAGATGTCAAGTTGCATGTGGACCAATTATCTATCAGATCACTTTAATGCGGGTAGACATAGAGCTTTAATGGCATGGACATAATACCAATAAGCACTCAAATTAGCTAGAACTTTAGTGGTCTTCTCAATTTGTCTATGAATTTTAAAATCTTCTTGATCTTTCATTGTGGTATAACAGAATTATAAAGATGACAGTATTGCACTACAGTTTAATCTTATAAATGAAAATCAATGTCAACTATTTTTACATTACTATATGATATACACTGTTAGCATTTCATTATCGAAATGAAACTTTGGAACATAAATAAGCAATTCACAAAGGGAATCCGAAATTCCCCGTAAAAGCAGAAAAGGAAAGATCCACGATCACGCCGACCAATAAAATACAAGATTTTGTGAATGTACACCATCGAACATGGCTGTAAACCATATCCTTCATTTCACTTCCGTGAAACTCCGTTGCTGGAATATTGTTTTTGTTAAGTTTGGAAAATATTTATGAACATTCTCAGAATACATTTGTTATAATAACAAGAGCATGGTGGGATGGTACAAACAGACCACGATATATCTACAAGTTACGATAACGTATATTTTAAGCTGTAAATAACAATTATTTAGCAGTTCCTATATTAGTCTTAATACTGAGCCCAACATTTTTTACCATAAATACACTTGAGTTCGATAAAAACTTTTGGGGAACTTGACAAATCTAAATCGTAATGAACGTTACGCACGTAACTTTTAAAGATAATATTAAAAATTTTTTTACGGGTGACTTCCTTTTTGGTAAAATAGGCAATGTGGCGTCTCACGAGGCAACACAAATTACAAAATAACGAATCAATCGCATTAAATTAAAAAACAATTTCTTACGTATAGGTGTTAAATATAATTTAATATTTATATATATATCACATGATCATGAAGTTATAAAGATTCAGATGGATAAATGAAAGCAATATACTGTTGACCATATCAAACTGATATATATGTGAACAGGCTTTGTATCAGTATTGAGTGGTTATCCGATTTGAATTTTTTTTTATCATAGTTGACAGGATCGGTTTTGAGATGTTCAACAGTATAGATAATAAAATTTTAAGTTATAAAAAAATTTAAATTCTTAGGTATGAAACACTTTTACAACTCCTTTCTTTACAGTATAACATTATAATAAATATACTATATTAAAAGTTATACTTTTGACGATAAAATGAGATCAATACGGTAATAGCACTTAAAGAAGTAGCCCACAAAATCAATAAAATGAATTGGCATAATGACATTGAAGGAACAACATATTTAGATCGATTTTTCTCAGCATGATGTACAAAAAAGGCGTACATTGGAAAAGCAATAAAGTAAGACACGTTAAATATAATTGTCCTAAAACGGGTGTAAAAATAGGTGTAAATATTCAAATTTTAAAAGAATAACGATAGCAAAAAAGAAATTACATACGGGATTGTCGTGTTATTGCCAAGAACATTTGATAAATTCCCAATAAGGTGTATAGTAGCAGCACCGACCAAGGTGTTTAACTGAGATTGAGGAGCAAGAGAGCTTGTATCGAAAGGATTATTGCGTAAAAGTGGTTGGAATTCGTTGTTTCTTTGAATATAAGTACTTCTTGCAACACGGAAGAAAAGGACAGGTAGCAAAAGGTCTAGAATCAAACCTGTTAAAGAGAAAAGAATGAATCAGTATTCGAAAAAAAATTTCAGTAATATATGGAGATTATTACAAAGTAAATAATCTTGCCTTGAAATTTGAAGAAAGTAACATCCCAATACCAATCTAACTGACTGGTGAGTGCAACAGCAGAAATTGAATATACTACTATGACTATAAGGCCAACGATATAGTTCAATCCTCTCTGTAATAAGGCAGCGGCAAGACAAAGTTCTAAAACATTATGATAGATTCCAAAAGCAGACCATAGTTTTCCTAATTCAAATACAGCACCAGTAATCAAAGCTATAAAAGTGACAATTATGTAACCAGTGACGATAGTATTGAAAAGCATTTTTGTCCAAATGATTTCTTCGGCAACCGGTTGGTTGCCTATAGGTTGTTCATCGCCAGGTGTTTGAGCAGGAGGTTTTTTACGGATTTTAATGTAAACACAAATAATTGCAAGCACACCGGTGATAAAGGCAGCAACATATTCAACCACACCAACAGTTTCGTTTATGGCAGTAAAATGAGAAGAATCAGCGTTCCATGTTGGTAAACCGGTAAGATTTGATATCTTTTGTGGGGGAGGATCAGGGAATGGAAGTACATTAACATATAGAACAGCTACAGCTATTAATTGTATCCCAACAAGTAGTTGGAAAAGGAAACTAAGAATTTTATCAACGTCAAGAGTCATCGTAAATTGGATGAATTGAGGGAAACATTGCAAAGGTTATATAAGAAGGTGAAACAGATTTGTATTGTACAAGTGATGCGTGCAAAATAAGCATAGGAATGCCATTTTTAGAAATTTAAATAATATGCAGCAAGAGATAAACATAATCAAACAAAAGCTACACTTTGTAGCATTTATGACGTAAAATAAATTCCCATAGCTCAAGTTTTCTATTATGCAATCTAGACCATATTAAATTCATAATATTGTATCCTACTTTTACCGCCTTCGGGATTAAGTTAAGGTCATAGTTAAGGTCAATATAGATATAGTTATATGAGATCTTTGCTAGGAAAATCACTCTCTGGTATTTTTCGATCGAACATTTAAACCAAAATACCGGTTCTTATTTACATGTAAATAATTTTTTGCTCTTATTGATTCAATAGCTTATTGAATGAACGTTTGAATCAATAAATGCAACAATGATTTGCAGTACAGATATTGGTTTGAATTGGTCCGAATTAGCCCGATCGGAAAATGTCGAAGGGTGATTTTCCTAGCAAAGATCCCATATACCAAAATTACTCAAGGAATAGTTCCTTTTAGAGTGTGAGATATTTTCTTTTACAAAATTTCAAGCTATAAGGATTTTTTTAGCAATCAAGTAACTTCATTATATCATGCAATTAACTCATCAATGAGATGTAAAACATATTATATTTACTAAATATTTATTTAGTATACCAAACCTATTTTGGTGTAACTTTAAGCGGTCGGAAATTTAATTAACTCAATGAGATGTAAAACATATTATAGTTGCTAAATATATATATAATATACCCAAACCTATTTTGGTGTAACTTTAAACAGTCTATTGTATACTTAGAACAAGTTCATTAACATGGTTGCAGAAAAAATTGTCAATGATGATACTGTACTTCTATTTAGAATTCTATCTAATACCGAACCGATAAATTGTTAATATTAATATGAATACTACCAAAGGGAAACCTGTATATATCTAAAAATAGATCATTATGAAATTCATGATGCTTTATTTTTAGATACATGGGTTTTCCTTGGTAGCATTCATATATATTCAATCATCTGCGCAGGTTAGCGTTAATGCATTGTGGACAAACTCCGATAGAATATTTTACTCATGAAACTAATATTTCTAAGTGTATAGAAAACTGTGACACGTCAACGTTAATCTCCAAATTTCAAACACAATGTTTAATGTGTAGCATTATGTGTCCGGAACACATAAAGGTCATATAGTGCACAAGTATGTAAGTATACATGACCTTGTTACGCTAAAGCACAAATTTTGCCACACGTATTGAGAAAATTTTCAAATTACGCTTATGATACGATCTCCGTTATGTTTATGTTAGCGCATCAAAAGAGTAGCTACTTTTCGTTTAAATTTTTGCGGTGAGGCCATTTTAGCCACCTTTTGTCAAATGAATAAAAACCTAATTTTGTATTACTTTGCGTAGACCTTCTACTATACTCTGAATGTTATTACCAAGAGATCAAAGTTTATTTTTCCTTTTGCGACACTATATATTTACATTAATAACATATATATTTAATTTTATGAAAACATTATTTAATAATACAAATGCTAAATATATACAAATGCAAAATATAACTAAAAGCAATATAATTGATTAACTTTACTTTAAATACTGAATTATAAGTTAAACTATTTTGTTTTTTTTTGTTGCTAGTTTGCAATAAGTTATGCGATTTTTTAATAGTCTCTCTTTCTCTACGAACTTGCAATTATTGAAGATCTGTATTTTAAAGTTTGTTTGACGACTACCTTTTTGGAAATGCTCTTTTATATCTTGTTGATTTTTTTCTTTATTGTACAGAAGCCAATGAACTTTGATTTGTGTTCTACTATGAAGTACTTGTTTTACTGTTAATATTTTTCTGTAATTATTAATAAAGTTTCTGACATTTATTTCGTCTTGAATGACTTCTTATATATATATTTATGTGCGTGTGTGTGTGTTTGTGGATTTGTTTTAAATTAACCGGTTGTGAATTTCACCAGTGATTGTCTAAATCAAATGATTTTTATAAACCAAAAATAAATCTTTTTAGTATTAAAGTTTAATTAATAGATTATAGTAAAATTTTGCAAGGAATTTTTTTATTAGAGCATCAAAGCTGGTTTCATATATTAGATTTTGAGTTATTAACAATTTTTAAAAGTTCTTTGATTTTGTTACACAAAATTGATTTACATTTACACCAGAACTTCAATTCTGATTGGCTGGTAAAATTCACCACCAATGAGCGTTAAACTTCTTCTATATACATTTTTTTTTAAGAGTGAGGCCTGGTCTTGGTTTTTATATTAAATAATTATATATTACATTATATTATCATAAATTGTATAAATTATTACTGAGATTTATAACTAGGACTAATTTATTCTTAGCCAAAAGCTCTATTATAGTGGGCACCTAGCCTTTACTAGATTTAGTT
>CAJVPZ010002475.1:0-12359 GCA_910592135.1 Racocetra fulgida | reverse complement strand
TAAGTATATGTGTGTTTCATTTAAGGAGTGATTAACTGAGAGTAGAATGTTGTTGTTAAATTTTTGCTCTTTAAGATATTCTAGAAAAGATTTGAGTGTTTGATTTGAAGGTAGAAGTAGTAGATTAAAGAATAAAAGGAATTTATTATAGCAAGTATTTATTATAGCAAGTATTAGAGTTACAGGATTTTAAGGATGTTGAAAGTAACTCTAAATTGGTTTCTTCTACATAGTCGCTCGCCTTTTTAAGCTTGGTTCTCACAGCTGCGCAGGATTCCATAGTCTGCCCTGTACGTTGGGTCTGACTGTCATAAAAATGGTCCTCCGCGTATAATTGTATATCCAATTACCTAAAATGACTAATTTATCTCCTTACTATCCACATAATATAACTTTTCATTATTCCTTAAACTGTAATCTGATACAGGAAAATTTTCTGCAAAAATTTATCTAATAAATGCGTATATTTACCTCTGTTAAAATTATATATTTAAATAATTTAACCAAGTTATGGATGTGTCATTTAAAATTTGTCAGATATTGAAATTTTAAAGAGTGAAATTTCAATAAATAGTATACTCAAGTGATGTATAAACTAGAAATGTCTGACAAAATGATAAAACCTAATGAAACCTTATGGTTTTATCAATTTCATCAATAACAAAACTTGACGAAACTATAAGGTTTTACCAGATTTCATCATTTTGTCAGGCATCACTAGTATATACATAACTTTTGCAGGGGCTATTCACCAAACTAAAGAGAAAAAAAAAGCAAGATGCTATTCAAAATGATTGAAATAGTATCAGCTAAAAGCTTATGCAAGTAGCATACCCAGTATTAATATTACTGAAGCTGATATACAATAATTTAAATAAATTATTCTAGCAAAACAATTTTAATCAAAAATTTGCAGACAAATTTGCCTATAAAATGATTTAAGGGATATGTTAATGAGTTAGTTAGTGATAATTTAAGTAATGATTCAAAGTTTATCATAGTGTACTGATTAAAAGACCTGAACCTAAATATAAACTATTCGCTATCTCATTATAATTACATCATAGGGATTTATATATTATTAATCATGATTTTTATCATTTATTTCATATTTTTTTTACCAGTTATTTCTCAGACTTATCAGTTATCTCTCAGGCTTTTTACTTATTTCCTGATATTATAAAAATTCAAATGAAGGCAAAGGAATGATAGAAATGATAAATAGCACATTTATTGCACTGTATCAGATAATAATAGAATTATTTCTCAAAAGCGCATGTATAAAGTGCTTTGCACCCATATATATGCTACTAAGAGATATTTTATTATTTTCGCAATTATCATCATGTTGGTCTGTTATAAGAAAATTATGCATTTATAGTAGACAGTTTAAAATTTTGAAAAAAACTCCTGTTAATAAAGAATCTAATTTGCACTCAAATATTCTGTAAAAGAATATCAAATATGAAAAAGCAAAGTATTTAGTCAGTGTACTATCACTATGAGCTTTAGTTTTATCAAAATGAAACATTTCTGTTAGCTTGTAGTACTATCGTATATTAATAATCTTTATCTATTATAAAATGACTGATATATAATTCAACATATAAGCAATATACAGTTTTTTCTAATAATGCAGCAATAAAGAATTTTTCAGATATTCTTCAGGATGAAGAAATGCAAAATTCTGATGCTCCTCTTGCTATTGAAGAAATTGATACTAAAAATGAATTAAATGATTTTGAGCAATATCTTGCTAATCTGCTTTTTCTTTGTTCTCATACAGAGCTATTTGACGTTTTGGTCTGGTAGAATACAAATACACCAAGTTATCCTTCTACATCGTTAATAGAAAGAGATATTCTTGCTATTCTAATAACTTCAGTAGCATCTGAGGCAGTTAGTGAACTTTTAAATTTTTTAGTTATTATTTTTAAATTTAAGCTAATACATTTTATATAAATATTTAATATGGTTGAAAGAATTATTGATGACTATCAATTGAATCTGAGTTAAAATATTAATATGTGGTCAGAATTGGATGAAAAATGCAGCAGACTAGGGGTTAAAAGTTTGACAGTTTTTTTTCTTAAAATTCTTTTTTCTTAAGATTTTTTTTTTGCTATGATTTTTTTTTTTAAGATTTTTTTTTTTTAAGATTTATTTTTCTTAAAATTTTTTTTTCTTAAGAATTTTTTTTCTAGGAATTTTTTTTCTTTTATCATAATTTTTTTACATTACTCTAATTTTCATGATGTTAGCTATTTTTTTTATACAATATATTGGGAATCGAGCATTTTAGTACAGCTTTAAATTCTATAAATTCAATAGTTACGTGCCTTATGAATTAAAATAAAGCAGTCAGCACATAATAAATGAGTGAATTTTGGTTTGTATTATTTTGCTAAAAATCACTTTATAGACAACTTGATAATTAATTTTCAAAATTAGTTACAGATGATTAATTTACTAACAAATTTATTTGTAGATAATATATTTCATCAACAACTTATTTCAGACAATTTTTTTTATAAATTGCACAAACTTTATTTCTAAACTTTACTCTAATATTAATTTGTGGAACCAGAAAGATGGATGCTTCTTGGCAAGACTTAAGTAGAGAGGTAGCACAGATCTTTGATGGTACTACATAAAGACTATTATTGAAGAAACTGGTAAATACTGAACAGAACCGAAGTGTATAGCAAAGCACTCCACTAATTAGGCTGCCAGGGTCAGAGGAAAAGGATTTATTTGACCGCAGAATATTAGAGGACCAGTAAACCTGCAGATGAAAAGTTACTATAGGCCAACTAAATTGGAAGTGTGGGATGTGATTGATAAGTGTTTGGGGAGACACTTCACCAATCTGGTCACCAGAACTGGAGGAAAAAGATCTGCTTGACCGCAGAATACCAGAGGACTAGTAAATCTGCGGGCGAAAGTCTTCTTCAAGTCATCTGGATTGGTAGTTTAGGAATGTTGAGAGTATTGGTAATAGTCTGTAAAGTAAGTACTGAGGTTAGGATGAACTCTACAAGAGCAGAAGTAGGTAATAGTAGCAGCTTTGGCTCGCAAGTACTTGTCCTCGAACTCAGTGTAAGTTATTAAAGTCTAGGTTAGTTAGTTTGTAGGTATGAAAAGCTCTAGCAATGATGTCTTGAAGATAAATTAGTCCTAAGGCTACAGCATGCATCCGGGACTTCTTGACTAACAGATAAATGGAGATGTACTGGTAATACAAGTGGGTTGTATATGTTATAGAGGGTTTAAATAGATAATACTCTAGTTGGGTTATAGGTATAGCAAATAGTATAGTTCTTACAGTATACTGTTGCAAACTACTTAAATCGGCAAACAAAAGTTGCATATTTGACTACTTGTAATCTCTAATGTAAATGAGGTTCCTCTGTGAGCTTCTCAATCTGTTATATTTAAATAACCTCCACACCAAAGAGGCTATTTAAAAAAATATATATATATAGCTTATTATAATTAGAAATTTATTATATTTGATCAATAATAATTGTATATTATTTAGTAATAATTTTTAGTAAAATTTTTTTTTAGATTGTTTAGCAGATCACAAATCTTATTAAAATAAGCTTGTTGCAAGTTCTTTTATTTAATTGATAATCCGCCTATGAACTGGAGAATAGGCGAAATGAGATGTCTGCCATCTAAAACTTTTTTTTTTACTAATTTAAGGATATATACTTATTAATTAAAAGTTGTAGAGCTTGTCAAGACACATCTAACAGTGGTTAGATCATCTAAATCAGCCTAGTAGATGGCGAGATCGATTGAAATACTATTGGTTAACTATATAAAAATTTGTGACAAAAATTACATATAAAAATTAACATCGTTGAAATGTGGCAAGCTTCTATATAAAAGTTGTAGAGCTTGTCAAGATGCATCTAATAGTAGTTAGATCATCCAAATCAGCCTAGTGGATGGTGAAATATCATTGAAAAACAATTAGCTGACTATATAAAATCTCTATGTAAACAAACATTGTTTACATAGAATTTTTATATAGTTGGCCAATCGTTTTTTAACAATATCTTGCCATCCACTAGGCCAATTTGGATGATCTAACCACTATTAGATGCATCTCGATGAGCTCTACAACTTTCAATTAATGACTATATATAGTTAACTTAGTAAGAAAAAAAGTTTTAGATAGGAGCTCACCACATTTTGACAATGGTGATTTTTATATATAATTTTCATTACAGATTTTTATATAGTTAGCCAATCGTATTCTGACAATATCTCGCCATCCACTGGGTCAATTTGGATGATCTAACTACTGTTAGATGCATTTGATGAGCTCTACAACTTTTAATTAGTAAGTATATATCCTTAACTTAGTAAGAAAAAAAGTTTTAGATGGCAGACATCTCATTTCACCTATTCTTCAGTTCATAAATAGATTATTAATTAATATTAAATACAAGTTAAAACATCATATTTTATTTCTGTTGATATTTTTTATTTGCATCTTATCTAATTAAAAGAATTTATCTATTAAGTTACTGTAATTTTATTTTTAGTTATAGAAGCATATATGCTTTAACTTTGATTATATTAATATTTATTTGATATGTTTAACTTAAAAAAAAAAAGCCAATATTAATTAATCAGAGCAATATTATTAAATAAATATAAATAAATTTTATGCTATTCAAAGTTATTAAACTACTTATATTGATTTGAAGTTTTATTTTAGTTTAAATCTACAAATTTATTTAATGTACAATCAGTGATTATTTTTACTATATAGACAGTGCATAGTACAAAAAACAAAATTTTGTATATATTTATTTTAAATAATATATATAGATGCTGCACAGAAAAAATTATTTTGTAAGAAATATGCACTCTTGTAAATAGCTGCTCATATTTTTTACTTATTATACAGAAAAGTTTCTAAATTATTCAGTATCTGTACAATAAATATTGACTAAAAATTAATACTATGTATAATATTAAATTACAATAAATAAATAAACTATAATTGCCTAACAACAATTCTATTTTAATAAACTTTTGAAATAAATAAAGTCATCTTCTTCAACTTTAATTCTAGAAAATATTAATATTCTAATTATTACATATATTAATATTATCTCTATCTGCAAATTCTCAATAACATTTAAATATCTTATTGTTATTTTTAACTTTAATTCTGTTAACACCAAATCAATAATGAATATTTTACCAGAATGACTATACTTATTAGCAAAATCTGAATAAATCTCAAACTTTTAAAAAAATACAATTTATAAAAAAAAAATTAAAAATTTGCAAACAGATTATATATAAGACTAGTGCGATGAATGGTGCTTTACACTACCTTATCTTATTTAATATTTGAGAAAACTTTAGTAAATTTATTAATTAATAGATTCTATACTCACTTTTAAATTGAAATTAAATAAGTATTGGTAATAGCAAATATTAATAGTAAGTTATAAAATCATAAATTTTAGTAAACCTTGAAGCTTCTTAGGTATATATTATTTATATTTCAATTAAGTGATTATAAGATAAATTGAAAAATTTTTAAAATAATAAAAAATATAAATACTGTATTATATTGTAAGAAATAATTAAGTAATTATATAATATTCAGATAGCAAAATTTGATTAAAATGTTGTATAGCAGAATAACAATCTGACTAAATTATAAATTTCAAGAATAAATAGGATACTGCTAGCACTCTTAATAGTATATTCATGTAAATAATATATAAATAAAGAAAAGTTAGTTGTATATATTATTATTTACTAAAATTTATTTCTAATTGTATTTAGCTTCTAATTTTAATAAAATATAAAAGATTAAAGTTAAGTATTACTATGATAAATTTTTACTCAAAAACTATTAGGATTTCTAGAAAAATTTTTTGAAAAGCATATCCTGACTTTCTCTTGATTATCATTCTAAAAAATATTTATTTTAGTAATAGATTATATACAAATTCCTAGTTATTTCTATAGAATCCTAATAAATTTCAAATAAAAATCAAATCTTAATAAGATTTGACTTTTAATTATAATAAAATACAAAAAATTAAAAACAGAATTTTATCCAGATTTGATTTTATCTAAAAATTATTAAGATTCTATGGAAATGATCAGAAATTTGTATATAATTTGGTTTAAAAAATATGCATTTTTCAAAATGATAATTTGAAAAAGTTAGAATAGAGAATCTTATGAAGATAAATGTTTTAGAAAAATAAATTACTAAAATGACATTCTGAAAAAAATTTAATTTCAAAAATTTTTTCTATAGTATATAGTTCTAAGCATAGAAATAGTAACTTAAAAATAAAAATATTTTTAGTCAGTCTAGAAGCATTTAAAAAATTGACTCATATAAGAAAAATTACCTTATAATGAACCTTAAAAATTTTTTGAAAATTGTATCCTGATTTTTCCAGACTATTGTTCTATTTTTTGAAAAAAACATAAATAAATTCCTGATCATTTTCATAGAATTCTTGTAATTTTTGGATAGAAATCAAATCTGGATAAGACTCAGATTCTAATCTTTTTATACTTCATTATAATTAAAAGCTGAATCTTAACTGAATTTGATTTTTATCTAAATTTAGTAGAATTCTATGGAAATGACCAAAAAATAAGTATTTCCCAAAACAATAATAGAATGATAGTCTGTAGAAAGTCAGTATACATTTTTTAAAAATCTTTTATAGAACAAAGGCTGACTTCTTCATTAAACTTATAAACAACACAACAGCAAGAAATACAATAAGCCTAGAGATAGAACACTGAGCAGCCTGCGTAGTAGATTCAAAAAATCTTCAATTTTCTCATCTCTAAATGAGCCCTTAGTAATGTTTAATCAAGCCCAGGTCTACGGACACGTACAGATTGCACGTACCTAACTTTAGGGTAAGTATATTAACACGTGACAGGTTTTTAGATTTATAATAGGTACGTACGTGCAAAATCACGTAAATTGGTACGTGTCCGTAGAACGAACGTACGTACGTAAGGTCGACACCATAGATGCAGACTTATGACATTACCTAATTACGTCATATATAAAAAATTGGTTTATAATGTAAACCGCGTAACTAATGACGTAAATAAATCTGCATCTATATTCGACATTATTCGGGTTAACAGGACCATAGTTATGCAAACATAGCTAGGCCAATTGATTGGTTATATTTAAGTCTTTTAGGTATAAATGATCAATTCAATCCATCCATAATTTTCGTAATAATGACATTAATCAATCTTTTGGCATTGTTATTTATTTTAAATAAAAAGGCTTTAGTTGCTTGTTCTTGAAAAAGAAAAGACTCGATAAGCCATAAATGTTTTGTAATACTATATAAATATAACGAGACCAAATTGATTTCGCCTTTATAAAATGTGTAAAATTTCATGTGCAGATTTTATAATAGAATATGATAAACAAAAAAAAATATATATTTATTTTCCTGGTAGCTAGAATTAATAAGATCTATTTCTGTAAATATAAAACTGAGTTAAAATCTTTTAGAAATTATATAAAATTAAAGAAATTATAGATATTAGTCGAATATCATGGATGTTAAAACTTCATAATAAATACGAATATTTAAAGCTTACAATAAAGTCAAACAATAAAGTTCCACCATTTCCCAACAGCCAAGGAAGGTTAATGAGTAAGTAGTTAAACTCCATTGAGTAAAGTAATATTGACTGTAAATTAAAATTTATAAATTCGCTGATCGATTACGAATATTTCAAGTCAATCTAAAAATTGTAACCTTTAATACATACCGAACAGAATGTAACGTTTCCCAAAACACAAAAACAGAACATAGCCAGTGATAATCCTTCAGTAGATCGTGACTTATGGTTTTGAATAATTTGAGGAATTCTTGCACCAACTAAGATTTAATGTTAATTACACAATATAAATTATACATGCAATACATATGGTACGAGTATATACTGTGTTAATTAATGATCCTCACATCTATAATTAAAAAAAAGACTTACGATAAAGCATAGCGCTACACCATCCAAAAATCTGTGGTAATAATTCCATTTGTTGCTGATCACCTTGTCCATTCTTTTCATTATCCCTAAATAGAGTAGAGATATAATACATAATAAATCCAGCAACACAGACACCAACGAGTTCTACCAAAATTTCTAAGAATTGTTTGGTGCTTGATCGATTTACTAATGTTTGTGGATTAGTGCGAATTGGTTGCAAAAGAGATACTTCTTCGTCTGAGTCATAATTTCTATACTTTCTACGAATACGATAATAATAAATTTGTAATATAATTGAAAAATCGATTGCGTTATGATATATCGCAATTAGAATCTAAAAAATAATATCACACATTAGTAAGAAATGAAATTTCTCATGAGATAAATTCATGTGAGATTATGAATCAAACCATTTGATCATGGATAAGCCGAATAATTCAACAATAATTTCAAATATTTTCGTAGGATGATTAACTACGACTCACCACTGTTAGTAATAACTTTTGTAAAATAGCACCGAGCAAGTTAAAAAAGTCACCAAGTAACCATATATAGACGAAAGGTAGTGACACTGAGTCACCTGACTTTCGTTTGTAGTTTTCATAAAGCTGTCTATTGCAAAAAAATAAATTCGTTTATAAATTTCGTTCAATATCAAGACTAATTATGATAATCCTATATTATTAACTATATTATTAGCTATATTATTAATTACTTACGGAAATGCCACTACCATCCAACAAGCTATTGATATAAACCCTGCAATTTCTGACCAGACTATATAATCATATTGCAACATTTTTCTTTATTTTTTTTTTATTTTATTAACGTTAGAAAATGATTCCAAGATTTTGTTTTTTCAACAAAAAAAGGGTAAGTTTAAAAATTAATTCATTATTCTGTTTATTATTTATTTATTGTTTACTTATTTCTGGAATGATCATCAGTATCCTTATTAGCGTTAACAAAGAAAATAGATTGTATGTACATATACATACTAATGCGATCATTTTTAATTAATCAGAGAATTGGGGATTGTTCCATTTATAGTAAGTGAGGTTTTTTTTCGTATAAAGTACATATGTAAGTACGTACGTACGATGTGTTGCTACCTATAGTTTGTCCGTCCCGATATTACCTTACGCCTGCCCATCTTTTTCCCACGTAAATCTAGCGTACGTACGTATAGCTTGTAGACTACATTGTGCAGGAAATTATTTAGGTGTCGTACGCGCCCCAAATGGAATCGACTCGAATCAGAATCAGGTTTCCCTGGATGGTAATTTTGTAAATTATTTAACGAAATTAGAGTTTTATGGTAAAAATTAGCGTCATTGTTAAGCATTCAGGGTTATAATAGGTTAGTAATTGAGGCAATAAATAATTGGACGAATTATAAATTACAAAATTCAAGCCTGGTTATGATCCGGGGGTTCAATTTTGTACAACATAACTGTGCCCTCAAATGGCAGGTTGTTACACGATTTACGATTTAAGATATAATAAAAAAATTTTTATATGCACTTACATGCGTACATATGTCGTACGTACGTATGTGCTTGCGTAATCCATCTCATCTATTTCTTGTGCGCAGATTAGCGATTACGTAACTGATTTTGATGCGATACTGGTGCGTTATAAAGTGGGCCAAGTGAGTTAAGTAACTTGAAACTTTCATCATATTGAAATATATTTTCCTTATCACAGTTAAGTATACAAACATACAGGGTTGGTGAAAAGTAACTGAACAGTGACCTATTTTACTATCTCCGCTAATATTGACCTTCTATAATTATTTATTATATCTACGTAATACTGGTATAAAAGTTAAGTGATAATCTATAGTTTAAAGAAAGGTAACTGTTCAGTTACTTTTCACCAACCCGGTATACGTACAGTACCGTTATTTTGCTATTTAAATTTGCGAATACGCTGCATCTAAATGAAGAAATGAGTGGAATGTCAATATGGTCAAAAATTTGGTATGACATCTGTTTACCATTGTCGTATGTACGTACGTACACAAGACAATTCTGATAAAATTTAGAATAAAATGTAAAATTTTAGACATATTTATTATTCTTTGACATATCTTTCAAGCTAAAAATTGGGGACGTTTAAAGCCTAGTACCTTCCTGGTTTTCCAATGTTTAATTAATATTAGGTTAGGGCTAGACATAGGCTAGGAGGTTAATAAATATATAGTAAAATCGCATTTCCAACACTTTTACTTAGTGCATCAAGACCGATTTTGATAACCATTTTTTATATTTTCGTGTTTTTGTCGTTGTCGTTTTGTTCGGAATAATCCGTGACACATATTGTGTAATTTCGTAAAGTGCCAGCCCTAAAAATTGAAACAATGAATGTTGTTACGCAAAATTTTTTTACGCTGTGATCTCCGCAATAAACCTGTTTACATTTTATGATTACATTCAAGAACCTGATTACTACATTTTTCGTCGATTGTTACTTCATTACCAACCCTTACGTAATAATTTTTATTTCTTCCCATTACTACATTTTTTCCATTCATTACTTTGCCTTCACGACATTCTCTCTTTATTGCTTCATAAACTGTAATCGTGATCGATAAATACTTAATTTTGCTGCATGAGGAAGTGTATATAAAGAGTGACTTCGCTGGTGAGTAAAAAAAAATAGATGTATATATTATGAAACAATCCGATCAGATCAGAGCACAAAACTTAGATTTCCGTTTACGTAAGACAATTTCCGCCTCGACTATCAGTCGGAAATTTTATATTACTTAGATAAATTTTATTGTCCATTATGTTTGAACCTCTGATTAAAAAAGAAATTGCCGGCAAAAAAGCAGGTTACATCCCCGGGAATTTTGTGCACTGAATCCGATACTTAAAAAAACTCCTACGTACGTACGCACGTACCTGAAAACAGTAATAATAACAAAGCGAATTAAAGGCCAATCTGCTATCAAAATAAGTAATCCTTAATTGTCGTGCATCGGTCTTAACATATACCAGTATAAATCCAAATTAATACAGTTAGATAATCATAAAGCCTAACGCTAAAAACAACACAACTAACCCCAGACGTACATATAAGTTCTAAATTTCCGCGGCACAACTAAGTAAGCAGACAACTGTACAGTTACCTTCGTATGCTTACAGCCCATAGCTAAAATTGGAAAACAGTATTGAAAGTCTCTCCCAGACCGTAATATTGCAGTTATGAGCGGTCATAACTAGGGATGAGATCGGTTACGAACGGTTACGATTATTCATAGCCAATTTGCTGATACTGTTGTCCAAAATTAAATTATGTTCATCCCATCTTATAAGTGGAAAGAACGATACCTTCTCTGGAACCTCGGGAATTTTAAAATTTGTTAATGTCATAGCAGGTTCTTAATCGCCAGCTAATAACCGGTTATGACGTTAATGAATTTTAAAATTCCGAGTTCCAGAAGATATCGTAATTTAATTTTGAACAACTTTAATTAATGGCTCAAAAATAAAAAATCATCTCAGTATTTAGCAAATCGGCTATGAATAATCGTAATCGCTCGTAACCGATCCCATTCCTAGTCATAACTATAACTGCTTCCGGCCAGTTAGTGAACTTTAACTGACCAGCTTAAATTAATTCAGACTCAAATGTAAAAATCGTGAACCTGAATCAGGTTCAAGTAAACAGAATTTTGGTTCATTTGCCTATCCTGCTTTCTTAAACCTTCGAGCTCATATGAACCTGATTTCATTTCCAATATAGTTTATTTAGATTAAACTGACTTCGATTTATTTGAACTCGGTGTGAATTAACTTGTCTGTATTTATAAAAATTTTACCGTTATAGTGTAGATCATTGTACCCGGTGTGATGCAAAATTTAAAAATCACATGATTTTCGCATCGCGTACATACATAAATACCGTATTCCTCTGAAAATAGGCTCTCTTTTTTTGCACGTAATGCTGGCCGTGATTGTTGTAAAGCGGGCCAAAGTTGGCATAGTGTGGGCTAGAGGTGCTTATTTTACGGCAGTCATATGGGCTTAAACGGATGCATTTCATTAGTGTGATATTTTCGAATTGCACATCAATTTTTATTGATCACTTTAATTATCAAAATTATTACGTTTTTTATTAGTAAAAAGGTCCCATCTAGAAACCTTTTAAGTAAATAACAAAAAGGCCCTGTCCAGGGACTTATGTACGTTGTGGCAGGGAAAATCGGTAACTATACAAAAACTAAACTAACAAGGGTCGTTACTACACTAAAATCCGACACAAGTACTACTAAATTTAATAATATCTTTCCTTTACACCCTAATTGGCAGGCTTCG
>CAJVPZ010002474.1:0-12361 GCA_910592135.1 Racocetra fulgida | reverse complement strand
TCAAATCCAGATTTTCAAATCAAATCAAATTCAAATAAGTCTAATATTTGATTTGATTTGATTTTGAGGAACCCTAGCATTAAGTAACTTGATAATCAATCCATTTCTCTTTACCTGCTAAATGAATTTTTGCTGCTTTAAAATAAATAATTAGCAACAAGAAATAAAACAAAAAAAAAACATACTCATATTAGGCTAATGTGAAACAACTGAAACAGCTTATTGAGCGATAAAATACAAAAAAAAAACTTGTGGACTTAAAAAAAAAAAACTCACGAACTTAAAAAAAAAATAAAATAAAAAATAAAAAATAAAAAACAAATATTGGCTGAAGTTAGTTCGAGTTCGAGTAGTTAAAGTGCGTTGATTTCGAGTTCGGCCCACCGGAATTACAGGAAGACAGTGAAGAAGAATACATACCAGTTTTGACCTTTCACCAGCCTTTCTTGGACAATCCGGATTCTGAACCTGATGAAAATGACGACGACGACGACGAGACTACAGAAATAAACACTAAAAGTAGTTATAAGAGAAAGAGAACTCTGGCAAAAATTGTTCAACAAAGGCTGCCACCACCACCAAGCAATTTTGAGCCATATATTCATTCGAAACCACTGCGTCAGGCATCTACCACCCGGTTGCTGTCTCACCTTGATGTTGGCTCTTTTAAGCCAATTGATATTTTTTTTTTTTTTTTACAACATCTATATTAGACATTGTAGTAACCAATACGAACCTGTATGCATTAACTAAAAACGCCAGTGATAATGGTAGACAGTGGCAAAACCTAACCCCAAAGAGCTCATAATCTGGATCGTGTTGATAATTTATCAAGAACTTTTTAAGTCCTCTTCTCTTGAACAATTCTGGAACGAGAATTCAAAGTTTCCCGTTCACCAAGTCTCAAAGCAAATGCTATTGATACATTTCGAACAAATTAAAAGGTTTTTGTACATATCCCCTCCTGCAACAACGATTAATAATTACTTTGAAAAATTAGAGCCGTTGCTCTCGCATATTTGAGATACTCCGAAGCGTCTTTATGTACCCAGTTCAAACGTCTAGGTCGACGAAATGATGATACGATTTTCTGGCAGAAGCATTCATACAGTTCAGATAAAGAACAAGCCAACTTCTGAGGGGTTCAAGATCCTATTGCTTTGTAACGTGGGATACACGTACACTTTCTACCAATGTCGCGTGTTGTTCCAAGTAATATTAATAAAACAAATGATCTTAGCCAAACTGGATCTCTCATTTTTCCCCTCATAGAGCAACTTCCCCACTAATGATTTCCATATAATATATATATAGACAATTATTTTAGCAGTGTCTCTCTTTTCTAGCATCTTCGTCAGAATAATATTGGTGCCTGTGGGACTGTTCAAAGGAATGCCTCCAGATTCCCAAAAGAATTGAAAGTGGAAAAAAAATACCAAACTCGATTGGGACATTTGTTCTGGTGTTATTATTAATGGTGTATTAGCTTTTTTTTGGCAGGATAATGGCCCTGTTACGATGTTATCAACGATACATGGTCTTGTCAGTGAAGAATGGGAAGTAATACAGGAAAGGTGACGACCAAGGCAAACCAGTACCAATGCGGCTAAGGTTAGTGTTTTTTAATTGTAACATTTTGACACACCACTAACTATGTATGACAATATTGGATAAGATACATGAGGTGTTTGGCTCCAAGTCAAAAAAAAGACTAAAAATTCCCAAGATTGTTGACGATTACAAGCACTATATGAACGGCGTAGATCTTGCAGACCAATTGCGGTTGTATTTCAATATGCAAAAAATATCACAAAGAAACTGGATGCCTCTTTTTTTTTGGCTCCTCGATATTGCAATTATCAACGCCTACCTGATCGCTAAAACTATGGGATCAATTCAAGAACACAAAGAATTCTGCTGCAGTCTTGTTTGGGACCTCCTAAATTTTGCTGATGATAATAGTGAAATTCAACTAAGAAATAATGAAAAAAAAAAAACTAGATCTAAAAAAACAAACCGGCAAAAAGTAATGAAGCATTTTGAACTATCCGATGAGAGGTTGATGCCAGGAGACCACCTTGTTGAATATAGAGAAAAGTGTGAAGCGTGTATGTGGTGCTCTTGGATGGCGAACAAAAAAAAAAAGAACATGAGTCACAAATCTCCAAATCAGAGTAGTTTTTGGTGCATCTTGTGTGATGTACCGCTCTGTTGCAATAAAATCCAGAATTGTTTTCTGGAATTCCATAAAAATAATAAATAAATAAAGGCCAGTTTACAGTTATTGCGCATTGTTTTATTATACGCTTTGCAATTTTTTAGTATTTTAATAAAATCACTCATGATTGTGCCTGATATAATTAATAAATTGATCATTTCACAAAATAGAAGTCCTTATGACCTCTCTTATATTATGGATTATTAAATACAAGGGTGGTTCTTAATGTCACAGTTATTTAAATATGCATTATATAAACTGGATTAATTAGGATGGCCCCCAAAAGTTCAGGCAAAATTACATACTTTATTGGCCATAGCACAAACATGTGCCTTTTTTTTCTATGTCATGTGGTTGCGCTAACTTGTTTTTTGGAATGTATCATGTGACCAGGGTTCTTGGGTGTTATTTTAGCCGATTTAAGTAAAGTTTTATGCATTAAAATTTTTTTTTGATTTTACCTTATTTATACCATTTTAGCATACAAATTTGTACACTAAAATATACGGTTTAAGGGATATTTTTTAATAAAATTGCATTGCTAATCTGAATACTTTTCTAAATCAATTATCTTCTTCATTTTCACTATTTGCACCTTTAGTTCTTTTGTTATTAGATTTATTAGTATTAGTAGTTCCACAGCCACTTGCACTAGCATTTTCATCAGTTTCTAATTTATTCTCTTTTTCTTCTTCATTTTATTCTTCTTCATCTTCTTCTTCTTCGTCTTCTTTGTCAAAATAATATGAAAAGGAAATAGTTCAAAGAGGAGGTTTAGCCAGTGGTTTAGATCTATTGATCTATCTTTTGTCTTTGTATCATTGCTTTCTGTTATATTTTATATATGAAATTTTTTCACCCACTGCAAAATCTTTTTAACCTGATTTATATAAAATAAAGAAATGCAAAATAATATAATTTACAATTATAATAATTCAAATTATAACAATTACTTACCTTTCAGGATCTTCATGATTTATCATAAACATGGATTATAAGATTATTAATTTTTTATTTTTAAAACTAATTTTTAAAGAATGATTCGTTTGTGTTTTTTTATAATCAAATTCAGATATTTCATCCAAATAGTAGTCTTTGTGTTTAATTATTTTTTCAAGGTCTTTTTTAAAATTGTCTGGATTCATAGTAAGGCAAGGTCTTCAAGATTTTTATTGTTAGCATTAAGCATATGATTAATGCATCAGAGTCTTTTTTTTTTATAATTTAATAGATTAACTATAATTAATATTATTTGATTAGTAGTTTTATTAAAAATAATAAAAGCATTATAGTCTATTCAATAAAACTATTGAAAATTGCAACTTATTATATTTAGTACTATAATTTGAACTCATGTAAATGAATAGACCTATACTTACCAATTGATATCTTTCATTTACTTCTTTTTTTTTTTTTATTAGATGCTAATTTAATAGGATTTGAATCAACTATCTATTTTTTTATTGATGTCGGTGAAGGTTTTGGATAACATACTTTAATTCACTAAACTTATATCTAAAATTGCTCTTCAAAGCCTTCTCGATTACTAGTATAGTATGCTTGGACATATGACAAGCTATTTAACTCTATTTTTTGTATAATTTAAATGCAAATTATTGGCAAGGCTATCCAATATTTGAAGTATTTTATTCTACACATAAAATAAATATTTAGTAAACTGATAGCTCTATTATTACTTTAAATATATGTACCACCAAGTGAATATTATTTAATTTTCACTTGGCAATATTCATATACCTATGGAAAACAATTTATACTGATCTTTGTCTATGTCTTCCAACTTTTCACATGGCCTTCTGGAATAACTATTAGGTGGTTCAGGAGAAGCTGTTAGTTTTTGCCAATTATTACTCTCATCTTTCTGTCTCTGTTTGCCTTTGTTTAGTTTGTTGGTAGTGGTGGTATTTGAATTAATATTGGTGTTTGTAATGCTGGTATCAGTTTCAGTGATGGTGTTGGTACCAGCATTGTAGGAATGACAAATATTATTCATTTTATTTTCCAGATCTATTAGATCACAATTATTTAATAGCTATAAAGACTGGTAGTACTTGTAGTTTTAATTTCTTCATCACTTGGATAATTATTAGCAGTACCATAATTATATAATTTGCTTGGTATAAGGGGTTCACTTGGTGTAGGGATGTCTTTTTTAACTCTTTTACTTTGTTTATTAAAGAATGAAATGCTTGCTTCAAGAATTTTATATCTAATATAAATAAAATAAATTATTAAATTTATCAGTTTCTCAATAGCTCTATAAAAAATAATATGCACAATTTTTCTATAGCCTTATTTTATCTGCTTCATTTTATTCAGCAATTTGAAATAGCAATTTGGATGTTTATTACTATAGGTGGGTGGGTTATTAACTGAATTTTTTTTACAGTATCGATTGTTTCAATCAGATCTTTGGGACCTTGATCTGGATCTTCTATCACAATTTTCATTATATCTAATATTTCAATTATTCGATGAATTGAATGTTGAGAACCTTGACCTGAATCTTTTATCATAGCTTTCATTATATCGATTGTTTGGTAGAGGCATTATAGAATGATTAAAACTTTGGCTTGAATAATAACTGTGACAGAATGACATGGAGGGTAAAATATATCTATGATATGATATAATATTTATTTTGTAAGACCTTCTACCCTGCATTTTTAAAGTGTAGAAACAAAAATGCCAAAATTTTTGAAACAAAAATGTCAAAAATAGTTTTTAGTAATATTGAAAGTTTGGTAATTTTATTTTAAAAAAGAAAGTAAAAAGTAAGAAATGGTCCTTATATAAAAATTTACCTTAGACTAAAAAAATAATACTGTATATCTAATTATTAAATGATGATAATATAGTTACTAAAATATAAGTAAAGCAAACATATGTCAACTAATATAGCTTAAGTAATAGAATGATATATTACCAATGTGAATGAGTAAATTTTGCTAACATATTCTTAAAAGTATGATATATTACATAAAACAAATAAGTTAAATCAGTTATCATAAGCACAAAAATGAAAATGTGACATATTTATAGATTTTAGTCAGATCTTATTTTAAGAATGCAGATAAATTATTATCTGAGTTAAAATCGAATTTAATCAGACTTGCATTATTGTATAATTTATTAGAAATTAATATATATATTATGCAGATTATATTAAAAAAACCTTTGGTCAATATATCATAATACAGATAGCTTTATTTTTTATTTGATTATAATATTTATATACAATATACTAAAACAAATAAGACTATACACTATAAATATTAATTACAAATAATTTTATTGCTTTTTAAAGAAAAAAACATTTATTGATTAAATAATAAAGATATATCTAATTTTTGTATCTTTAAAATTAAATAAATGGCCTATTGAGATGTTGATATTTCTAATAGATTTAAAAAGCCAATAAAGTCTACAAATAGCCTTATTTTTTATCTTATTATAATATTTATATACAATATACTAAATGAATAAGACTATATATTATAAATATTAATTATAAATAATTTTATTGCTTTTTAAAGAAAAAAGAATTTATTGATTAAATGATAATGATATAGCTAATTTTTGTGTCTTTAAAATTAAAAGAAAGGCCTATCAGGATGCCAATATTTTTAATAAATTTAAAAAGCTGATAACATCTAAATATTAAAACAAAAAATTTTAATAATCAAAACAATGAGTTTAAAAATTATAGGGAATAACTGCTTAGCAGAAACCTGAGTTTTTTTAACAATATAATTATTATATTTAAATAATAAAATTTTAATAATAAAATAATATAGTTTATAAAATTATATAGTTTTTATATTATTATATGATTTATATATTATTATTTGTATAGTTATAAAGCATTGTACAATGCAATGATTTAATATAGAAACATATTATTATAATATAATTATAATATTATTTTAATATATTAAATTATATAATAATAATATAATTAAATAAATAAAATTAAAAATGTTTTTATAATATAATTACTATATAATTTTAATATATTAAATTATATTATATCATAATTATATTGTATTTGTGTTGTTATAACTTTTACTTTAAAATAATAATATAAAAATTATATAATAACAATATAATAATTGCATTATTAAAAAAACTCAGGTTTTTGCAAAGTGTCAGCATCTTTTAAAAAGATCAGTATACTGCTAAGTAGTATAATTCAAAATAAAAAAGTATAATTGCTAAAACAAAAAGTTTATTTGTCAAACATAGAATGTAAAGATTAATTGATAATATCCTTTAATAGTTCTTTAAGCATATCAGCATATTAGCCAAAACAAAAGTTTATTTGTTAAAACAACAAGTTTAAAGATTATAAATAATAATCTTTAGTAGTCCTTTAACATATTTGCATACTAATAGTAATTATCTAAATACAAAATAGTTGCTAAAACAAAAGTATTATTATCAAACAAAAAGTTTAATTGTCTAAACAAAGATTTTAAAGATTATGCAATAATAGCTTTTAGTAGTCCTTTAGTATATCAGTATAATGATGTGTCTGTTAATAATTTAATTGTATATAAATAAGACTTGCCTTCAATAGACAGAATCTATCATTCTTGTTCTTTTCACTCTTGCTCATATATTCTCTTATTCATATATTTTTATTTGTCTATAATTCTTTCTTTTATATATTCTCATATATATATTTTTTCAGTTGTTTATAATTCTTTTGCTCATATATTTTTAAATATTAATAGTGAGACCATGTCTCTGTCTTTATTAAAATTTAATTAAAATCTTTTATAAAAAAAGAATTACAACTTAAACTTCATATCTAATGATAGCAATAAAAGAAACTCAGTCTAGTTTATCTGTAGCCTAAACTAATTGCTTATATTTTTTCTTGCTTATATATTTTCGCTTATTTATAATTTTTCCTCATATTATAATGGGTTACAAAAAGAAATCTTTTATTAAAAAAACTATTGAAAAAACAAGTTATCTCAACTACTTAACAACCACCTCCTTAAAGCTTGGATTGTATTAATTATAATGATAAACTTGTTGATTTATATACTAGAAAAGCCTATATTATGAAAAAGAACATTATCAGCATAACAAAAAATTATCATAATTCAGGTAAAATATCAAGTAGAGCAACTGTTACCTCTACAAAAATGCTTCTATAAATAGACAATCCAAAAAAAACTTTCAGAATAGATATTTATGAAAAACTAATGCAGATTTATAACTCAGATAATGATTTGCCATTTCTTCAGATCAAAATAATTTTTGTTTCATTACTAAAAAATCTAAAAAAAGCAAGAAACTAGCTAAGAACAGAAAGAAAGAGCACACAAAATAATATTTTTGTAAAGAATTTATTCTCTGACAAAGAAGAAAACATCATTAAAAAGCTATCAAATATTGAAGACGAAGAATTATTAGATCAAGATATTAACTTTAATATAATGAAAAATATTACAAATGAAATAGAATAGCCAATCGGTCCTATAGATGTTCTTAAAAGATTCTGTAGATTATTTTGTGGATTCTAAAATTTCAAGTAAGGTACAAGTTACCTGATATAGCAACTGAATTATTAGTGCAATTTATCTGTATCTCTTAATTCTTTATAATAAAAATATATACTTCTCCTTTCTTTTGTCATTGAATATAGTATATAAAAATCTTGGCATCTCTGTCTACATGATTAAATATGCAACATGTGAACAATGTTGCAAACTATATAATACAGCTGATATGTCAACCAAAAAAGTAAATATGGCTCCTAGAATTACTCAATACACCTTTCAAGAATTTTTGAATTACCCAATAGCAAATTTTAGATGCTTTTGCAATTATCATATTGCAAAAAAGGTGCCTGCAACTAAAGAAGTTACATATAGACCATCTTTAATCTATCTAACAGTTTTTTCAATTTTAATTGTTGTTTAATCAGAATGGATTCAAAGTATTATACAGAAAATAGGCAGAAAGAGTTGATGATTCAGGTCGACTTTCTAATATATATTATGGCAGAATTTGAAAAACCTTTCAAGATCCTTAAAAAAATCTACCTTACTTCTAGAAAAAGCTATTGGATAGTAATTTGGGTTTAATAATTAATCTTGATTAGTTCCAATTCTATGATAGCTCATATTATAGTGTTAGAGCAATCTATAGTATTATTTGTAATCTTTCATGTGATGAGAAATTTAAGCCATCTAACATATTAATATTAGCATTAATATTCAGACCCAATGAACCTAAATTACACTAACTAAACTATTATTTAGTACTTTTAGAAATGTAATAAAAATCAGGTGATTTTTTAAGGAGGAAGGGATTAAAACATTTAAAATTATATATAAAGACCTGATCAAGATATATAATAAGAGGGGGGAAAAGTAGTAAGCTTCTAATAAAAAAAATCAGGTGATAAATGACACTGCCCTTAATAGATCAATTAGTCAATCTGTAAATGATAAAAATTTTATATTAAATTTATATATTTATTAAATATTTATTATTATTATTAATATAATAAATTTAGGTGTTGAATTAGCAAATATATATGAAAGTCTACTGGCAACTTTATTAGAGCTGCAGTTATTTGTTATTTATATAATACTCCTGCTACAAGAAAATTATGTGAATATATATTAGTCCGGATTGCTTGTCATCAGTACCCAAAACTGTCAATTTTGATGAAAGAAATCAACCCACCTTTGGAAGATTTACCAATATGAGTCAATGGTTTGTTAAAAGGAATATTGATAAAATTTGACAAAATACTATTATGTAGAAGGATTGTATTACAGATGCTGCTCAAAGAAGATACACATTTGAAACTCTTGTCTGATGGACTGAAATTTATTGTCTTCTATACTTTAATTCTGTTTGGTTTCTTATAATAGATCCTATACATTGGCTATTTTTAGATATTGCTAAATAGATCGTTAAATTATAGATTGATAAAGAAATTCTAACATTGTATAATCTTGCTCTAATGGAAAATCAGGCTAAAAAAATAATGGTCACAACAGATATTGGCAAAACCTATATAAAATTGCAATGGGTTAAGGTTTTTCTGGATTTACTGCAAATCAATAAAAGATCTTTATTTTGGTGTATACAACTTTGATTACTTGAACTTACTATATAAGGATGGCTAATATATTCTTACTTATTTTGTTCGTACATGTTCTATTCTGGTATACTGAATTGTGCCCAAGAATGGTCTAGAAGAGTTTTAACAATCTTTTCTTAAAATGGTGAAACTTATTAAAAACAAAATATAGATCTGAAAAAATAACATCTAATTTACATCTAGGTTTACATATATGTAAATGTGTTATAGACTATGGACCATTATATATATTTTGGTGCTTCAGTTATAAAAGGATGAATAGCTTATTAGGTAAGTTGAATTTTATAGCTATTATCATTATTTCTGAGATACTTGAAGAATTTTTAGATGATTAAAATATCCTCTGTTTAGGTAAATTAACTAGCTCTCCTATAATTATATTGTTATCTTCAGACCTCCAGTTCAAAGATAGTGATGTAATTTCAAGAGAGCTAGTTAATTTATTGAAACAGAAAATATTTCAATTATTTAAAAATTCTTCCTCAATAGTTATATTAAATAGCTGATAACTTAATAAAAATTATGATTCATTAACAGAGTTATTTAACAGCAGTAATAGAAGAATAAATTCTGAACTGCTTAAAATTATGCAGAATTGCACTCTGTTAGATGTGCTATGTCACATGCTGAAGGTTATTTACAAGTTTGTTTACAGTTCATTAAACAAAAACAATGAGCAGCAGTCTTGCTATTCATGATAAAAATAACTTCTGAGAGTTTTTCTCAATATCTATAAACTTTGAAGAAAAATCTGACACTAGCTCCGAACCATTCTTAGGTGAATTATTAGGACCAATAAAGGAGTGGCATAAACTTCCAAAAGAAATATCAGCATTACTACCAAAGTATTATAAAAATACATATAATTATAACTTTATTTCTTTAGCTGATATTAATATAAGTAATTTGGATACTATATCATTATTACTTACTATAACTATTTATAGAAGATAAAGATTGATAACAAAATTTTTGGTTCTATTTATTTGAAAAAATATAAAAAGTCAACTAAAATACTTGCTAAGTTTATATTAGAAAACAATTTAACTAATATATATCCTGGCATTGTACAGTATTATTTTAATACAAAATACAACTGCCAGAAGATCAAAAGGAGCATGTACTAGCTAGAGATGTTATCCTGCTTATCTAAACTCAGTTTGGACCTGTTTGAAACCCAAACCCATTAAGTATATGCTTATATGATCATATGTTTTTACTTAGAAACTTTTAAACTCAGTACTTCTCATTGTGCTCAAGTTGAGTGTGAAATTGATTTCTTAAGCAAAAATGTTTATGATTTATATTTTAATTTTTAATTAATGATGCAAATGAGTTTTTGCATGAATTTTTTTAATCAAAGGTCAATTTCTATGAAGTAAATGATATAAATGAGTTTTTTGCATAATTTTTAATTATAAATTAATTTATAATAGTATATGTAGTAAGCTTTTTTAAAAAAAAATTTTACAAAAAAACAGTTACATATTTTTTTTCATAGAAGCATATTTAATTGCTATAAATATGTACTTTTGTTTTCTTTTATCTGCATACGATGAATGAAGAAAACATATTTGAACAATCTGATAATATAAATAAACCTACCTCTATATCAATTTTAACATTATCTCACCATATATCAGAAGTACTAATAGACACAACAAACCGTGTCTCAAAATGTTTTAAAATTGATCCTTTTTGGAATGAACTTATTGAAACTGATGACAAGCGACATTGCAAATATTGCAACCAAGCTTATTCATTGGATACAGGTCTTTCTACAATAAAAACGCATTTTAAATGTAATCATTTAAATATGTGGAATAAATTAATAAAATATATTAATAAAATGAATGTTGAACCATATAGTGCAAATAAAATGTATCAAATATTGCAACATTTTATTAAATGGATTATTACAGACCAACAAGCCTTTTCTCTTATTGAAAACAAAGATTTTTAACTATTTATTCATCAATTAACTCAGCAATATTACCTTTCTTCAAGATAGTATATTGTACAAAATGTTTTGAAATTGTATTATGACAAATAAAATAAACTGTGGCTCTTTTTTAGTAAAAGTAAAACCAAATTTGCAATTACAATAGACACATGAACCTCATGCACAATCCTTGAATTTCTTGCTATAATCCTTCATTGGATCACTGACAAATGGGTTATAAAACATATTTTACTAAATATGATTCCACTTCATGAGCAACACACTGGCAGTTACATTAATAAAAAGGGTTAGAAACTATTTCATTTTATAGTATATGCTCTCATATTGTCTTTGTAACTACTAACAATGCATCCAATATAGATGTATTTAAATGTATATTTTATGAAAAACTTTGGTATAAATATAGTAATCAAGACTTTGAACATATGTGCTGTGCAGTGTATATACTAAATCTGGCAGTTTTAGAAGGTATAAAAGTTGTTGTTAATTCTATTACAAAGTTACAAAGCTTTGTTAGCTAAATCTCAAATTACAACCACTATTTGAGGACCTTAAAAAAAATTTTAAATAAATAAAAAACCTTTTCTTGTTACTGATTTGGACATACTTACATGTTAAAATAGTATGTATCTTATAATTAAAAAATAATCCAAATTTGTAACATGACTAATAATTTTGTAGATGATAATCTTGTATTAAATGATCAGTATCCAAATAAAGAAGAATAGAACGAAATTGAAGTTACTAATTAATTTATATATTTGATTATATTTTTAATTACCAAAAAAAAAATTGTATTAAAAAAATACTTATCTTCAAGTAATTGCCATTCTACTTAAGCCTATGGCTAAAGCAATACCAACTTTGCAGAAACCTGGGTTTTTTTAATAATGCAATTATTATATTGTTATCATATAATTTTTATATTATTATTTTAAAGTTAAAAGTCATAACAACACAAATACAATATAATTATAATATAATATAATTTAATATATTAAAATTATATAGTAATTATATTATAAAA
>CAJVPZ010002473.1:0-12362 GCA_910592135.1 Racocetra fulgida | reverse complement strand
GTATCAGTCATGTATTTCCGTTATCACTGCCTGGGACCAATCCACTAATACCCAACGACCCAAGATATTATTATTACGTATAACCTTAACTAAGAAAATCACCAAAATAAAATTTTATAATGATTACAAAAAATACACAAAATCAATGATTTAACTATAGGTGTTCGCAGTTAATCGAAATGATAGTTTGTTGAAAATTCATTGCGAATTTTAATTTTTAGCAAATTAACATGCACAATTAATTTTTGAACCAACCACGCCATTCGATAAACCCATCTTTATATTGATATTTGTATATTAATCTGTTCAAAATAAATCAGCTTTGATCGTATTTTTTTTTCTCGCAACTTATATTAAAATTTGAGAAATGAACCAGTCATAGGTCGACTTTAAATTCTAATTTAATGAAATAATGATTTAAAAAAAAAATTCATATGTGGAATTCAAATACGGATGCTAGTATAACAATATCTATGTAGTGCAACCATTTTTCAGATATTAATAGTCAGAATTTGATTTACAAAAACAAAGATGGCAGTAAAGCACTTTGACAAACTTTCGACAGATTACCTTGAACTTCTTGATGATAAAGAAGATTTTAATGTAATCATTAACGCTGGTGAATCGACAAATACAAAGATATTTCGAGCACATTCGAATGTTTTAAGATATAGATCACTGTATTTTCGTGATAAATTAGCAAAAACTAGCAAAGATACAAACGACATTAAAACAATTAATTTGAAGCACGTTTCTATTCAACAATTTGAAATTATTATTAAGTAAGTTACAAACTCATATATTGCAATATAAGAATATGCATCAAGAAACTAATCATAAAATCTAAATATTCAACTTTAATAAAGATACATTTATGGAGGGGTAGTTTTATTAGAAAATCAAGAAACATCATTCATTTTTGAACTCATGTTTATTGCTTCAGAGCTTCTATTAGAAGATTTGGCTAAATACTTTGAAATTCATTTAATTTAAACCAAAGCCAATTGGCTTCGTTTACATTTTACACGCATTTATCAAAGAAGCTTTCAAAATAATCAGTTTCAAAATTTACAAAAATGGTGCAATGATTTTTTAGTAAAGTATCCAAATAAGGTTTTTGACTCCGAAGATTTTATATCACTCCAAGAAAATGCGTTAATATCTCTTATTAAACGAGATGATTTACAAATGGAAGAAGTAAAGATCTGGAATTATATCATTAAATGGGGGATCGCACAAAATCCAGGCTTATCGTCAAGTGGACCAGAAAATTGGACTAGTGAAAACTTTTTAACTTTAAAAAATACATTAAAAAATTGTTTACCTCATGTCCGCTATTTTCAAATATCAGGAGAGGATATTGTTGAGAAAGTAGAACCATATCAAACAATTTTAGAAAGAGAACTTTGGAAAGATATAATGAAAAGAGCCGTAAATCCAAATTGGCAAATATCATCAATAATTCTTCCACCTCGAGTAATGTTAAAACCAAAATTACCAACGCGTACAACAGAACCATTTTCAACAGTTATTACTGAGGAACATGCAGCCGAAATTGTAACGTGGGTTGATAAGAAAAAGAAATTATATTCAGTAGCAAATAATCCGTATAAGTTTAAATTACTTCTTCGTGGATCCAGAGATGGTTTTACTAATGAATCGTTTTGGGAAAAATGCAATGGGTATACAAATACTATTGTGGTAATGAAGGTTAAAAATACTAATGAAATTCTTGGTGGTTATAATCCTATAAAATGGGATAAATCAATTGATAATTGGGTTAATTGCAAAGATAGCTTTATTTTTTCATTGAAAAATAGTACTATTCTTTCCTCTATTTTAAGTCGTGTAAAAAATCCACAATGTGCAATTTATTGTCATTCTAATTATGGTCCATGTTTTACTGATCTTCAAATGTTCGATAATTCTAATCAAGATAATGGATGTTGGTATAGTTCATATTACTATGAAAAAGCAATTAGAAATGCAGCTGGTCATTTTTCAGTAACAGAATACGAAATATTTCAAATTCAACAAAGGTAAACAAATAGGTTATTAAATACGTGGGATAAATAAATGCAATTAAAGTTCAGAATTTAATGAGTTTTTTAATTAATTAATTAATGACGTATAAAACAGTTTACAGTATACGTACTGTTTATATTTGTTAATGCTTTGAGTGATTACAATAACGAACTTACATGTGCTTACGTAATATTCACAAATAAATTTCATAATCAGAAATAGGTTTATTTTATTCGTGAGGTTATAAAAAATCAGTTAATTGATGGGATTTATATTTATTTAATATCTATGATGATATTTTGATTAACAATAATATACTATACATTAATCATGATATAATTTGCATCGAAATTTTATTTCTTTGAATTTTGTAATATTTCTAAGATGGAAGTACTCATTGGCACATTCATCTTGTTGAATTATGAATCCCATCATTTAATTTCGAAATTATAAAAAACGTGTTTTGAATATTTATATCATGTAAAATGAAACAAAAAAAAACATGGTATTTACAAGGGAAAAAAAAATACAATAAAATTAGAAATGCTTGAACAAGTAGTTTATGAACAAAACTTATGAACATTGAAGAAGAGAGCAATCTAATTACGGAGAATATGAAATTATCCAAATATTGAGTCTAATTAATACGCGAGTCAATTTAACGACTGAACTGGTAAATTCAGAGCACCAAAATATATATGAGGTATATATGAGGATGAGAAATCAAGTACAAAGATGCGAATTAGAATTAGAAGCTTTAAAGAAATGCAAAAAACTATAAGATATAAATGGTTTTTTTGCCAGTTACTATGTTTAAATGTTTAAATGAATATACATTGATACAATTACAATGTTATTATTGTTCTAGGCAAAAAAGACTTTAAGCATATTGCAAGAATGGTAAATGACAGATTTTGAACGATCAAAAAAAACCTTTTCAGCAGCATTTAATTAAACTTGAAGTTCTTATATTCTTATATTAAAAAAAAATAAATAGAATTTATGTGAATACATTTTAGACATTCAATACTGTAATCTGATTCAAAATTTGAAGCTATAATCAAATCAGTTCTTTACTGAATAATTTAAATAAATAAAGAAACTTTGTGGTTTGCCTTATGCTAATCCTCGTATTTTTTTCATGGTTGCGTTACCTTCAGATTGTGTTGTCGTTAGTGGAAACGGAATTTAAGTTGATTCAGCTCTAATCTAAGTAGATTCCGAATCGTTTATATTCCATTCCCACTTACAACGCATGTATCATATTTTAAAAATAAATTTTTTGTTAAAAAATCTTATTGGTATTTAATACAAGCCATTTAACCGACATCACTCTGGTGAAAATTTACTGTTACAGTGCTTTTCAAATTACTGTGATCAGCAAAATTCATGCGTCACACATCACGGGAAATCTGGGAATCAGGATTTTAGTAAAATGCAAGCCTGTGATTGGCTGAAAATTATACCAGCCAAATGTATTGCGTATATCCCACTTATTATAAAATTATCATGGATCACGAGTGTCCTACACATTTTTACCAATCATTATGAACACGTGAAAACCTACGCATTCTAGCCAATCATTATGTTCATGTGACAGCGAATATCATAGATCAGACGCCGTATGGGAGAAGATGCCTGGGTTGTACCCTATAACCCAATGCTCATCTTAAAGTTAGAATGTCATATTAACTTTGAAATCGCTTCCACGGTCCATTTATTTATGTACCTGTATAAATACATATTCAAAGGCCCAGATAATATTAAATTTACTATCAATAACACGGAGACAAATAACACTGACCAACCTGAAACATATAACTCAGAAAATTCGAATGAAAATAATACATCAAGACGACAACCAATTAACGAAATTAAAGACTACATCAAAGCAAGATACTTATCATCAACTGAAGCAGCATGGAGAATATTTCGTTACCAAATAACAGCAATGGATCCACAGTTCAAACACTTCCTCTTCATTTACCCAATACTAACATCCCTCAGTATAAACGTTCTCGAAACATTCCATCTTCTGCATCACTTCTCACACGATACCTTCTTAGACCAATTGACCCACGTTTTAATCATCTTAAATATACGGAATACTATGAGCGATACATGTTATACACTTTTAAACAACAAGACATAAGAAATGATAACTTTCTTGAGCAAGAAAAACCAAGAAAACTTATAAGAAAAAGATCTACTAATAAAATTACAAGATTAGTTTTAATACCTCCTTCAATTGGAGAACTTTTCTATATGAGATGTATTATAATGCACCGCCCATTTCGAACATAGGAAGATCTTAAGACGGTCAACGAAACTATATACCCTACGTATCAAGAAACTGCTCGTGAAATGGGTTTATTTGCAGAAAACAACGAAGGCGTATTTACTATGAAAGATGCCATTGAAAACTTTTATACACCAATAAAACTCCGTTTTCTATACATACAACTAATTTTAGATGGTATCCCTGCATTAGATCTATGGCAAAAATTCAATCCCGCACTTTCATCTGATATATACGAACAATATCATCACAACCAAAAACTTAGTCTTAGAGTTACTCTTCAAAAAATTTCTTATATACTTACAGAGCACGGACGCTGTATGCAAGATTTTGGCCTTCCAAAATTACAAACACAAACACAAGAAATAATACAAGAACATCAACATTATTCCAACAATGCTTATTATCATCAACTAACCACCGAACTTCAATCCAAAATGACACTAGAACAAACCACCTTCTATCACAATATTATAGATTACTTACTTTGGAAACCAGAAAATGGACCTCCACCTATAGTAAACTTTCTAAAATTTCTAGATGGAAAAGCAGGACGAGGGAAAACATTCTTAATTAACACTATTTGCCATGCAATTCGATCAAAAAATGAAATCGTTTTACCGTGTGAAACCACAGCTTTGGCAGCCCAACTATATGAAGGAGGAAGAACGGCCCACTCACTATTCCGTATATCTGTAGATGAACATAACGCCAACATTCAATCTTCAATAAAATATCATAGCAACCGTGTTGATTTAATCCGCGCAGCAAAACTGATAATTTGGGATGAACTCCCAATGGCCAATAAAGCTGTATTAGAATGCGTTGACAACCTCCTTCAACAATTATATGGAACAAATAAACTATTCGGTAACAAACCATTAATAGGAGTTGGCGATTTTCGCCAAGTAGCTCCAGTGGTTAAAGGAGCAGAAAAAACTGCTACTATTGACGCATCAATTAAAACCTCATACTTATGGCCATACTTTGACATATACACACTTAATCAACCTATCAGAAACGTAACTGATCTAACATTTTCAAAATTTATCGATAATATCGGGAATAACTATCAAGACCCTGAAGTTTCGTTAAATATTTTTAAAACAACCCAGAATATTGAAGAGACTATCACTTTCTTATACCCAGAAAATTCACTTGCAGACCCTGTTAAACTGCAGAAAAGAGCATTCCTCAGTCCACGGAACATATTAGTGGATAACTTCAATTCACGAATACTCAATACCTTACCCGGAAAAGAACATATCTACTTCAGCTACGATGTCATAAAAGAAAACGATCAAGTTATAAATGATCAACCTATTGAAATGCCAGATTATCTAACTCAACTAACACACCCCGGCATACCAAACCATGAACTTCGTCTAAAAATCGGTACTATTTGCTCAATAATGCGAAACATTTCGATACAAAAAGGATTAGTCAAGAATGCACGAGTTATTGTAACTAAATTAGGTTACTCAACAACATTCATCAGTTATCAAGGCCTCACATTGGACCGTGTTATAATAGATCTATGTACTTCTGTATTTGCACATGGTCAACTATATACAGCGATTTCTCGAATAAGAGAAAGAAAACACAGCTTAGTACTACTACCCGAAGACAGCGAAAATCCAAATACAACAAACATAGTCTATAAAGAATTAATTGAATAAATCAAAAACTTAAATCATTGAACACTTCATATAACACTAAAAATAAATATTAATATAAAAAAAAAATCAATATATATATATATATACATATACATAAACAAATATATGTATATGTATGTATATCTATATATACGTATATATATATATATATTTAATTCAATAAATTTAAACTTAACTATACATACCAGTTATGACATTATAAATATATTACCACCATTAGTCATATGAAAGAAAAAAAATATATATGAAAAATTAGATTCCCACAAAAGTATATAAGCATAACTTTCGCATACCAGATAACACAAAACTTTCAACATGCCTATTCACGTTTCAGTAGTTGTATTAATAACTTCAAAAAACGAAAATAACACGTTCACTCAGGGCATCGCACAATACCAGCCCACAGAAAATACATTTGCAACACTGCAATGGAAATATTTCGATACAAAGATAAACCGCATAAAAATTTTTCAGTAGGAGACATTTTTTTTTTTTTTTTTTTTTTTTTTATGTAGCGTTCTTCCTCTTAACGTCTGTATTTCATTTAGATTTTGATCACCCCAAATAAAAGGTAATGCTAATTCGGTAACTGGTTTATTCTCTATTTTGTATTATCAAAGCAACATCAGAGATTTAATATACTATGTTCACACATATCCACACCATAACTGTTTGACTCTGAGACGAATTTACCTTGCTTGTGGTAATTATTTCTTCTAACGTAGTTAAGCGGTTCTTTGCAGAATTCTGAAAAAGTCATATATCAATTTCCAAATTCTCGACACTTCAGTGTGAAGTGGGCTAATGTTTGTTCCTCTGGGTATCAGGGACAATTGAGATTTTGTACTGCTGTAACATATACCAATCTTTCATCTATCAGTAGAGCATTATAGATCAAGTGCCAAAAGATGCCTTTCTTTTGGTTAGGGATCTATTTATGATGTTACCAGAACCAACTTTCTATTTTTTTATTGTTACTAAATATATATTTGCCTAGGAAACATTTATTTTATAGAGACCTGCCTCAAGTCTTTTACTTTCATGATTTTGATCAAGCTTTTATTTCAGGTCAGTTTTCCTCTGAGGCTGGCATTTCCCTTACAACCTATCCATGTGTCAAGTAGGGCTTCCATACGCAGGGCCAGGCTTTTAGTCCAATTTTGGGATCAATGAACACGACAGTTAAGGTTTTTCTCCTTCTGCTATAGAGCTAAATTCTATACGTTTCTCTATTTCTGTCCATAAATTTAAGCTTGCATCAATCATGTTTGCTAACACTAGAGTTTTAACCTATTTCAGCTCCTGCGATTATTATAATGTAGAATATCTTAGAAGAAGTTTTGATAATTGTTTTCTTGATGGAAGTAAGTTATATACTGCATATTATACCTTTGAAAGCATTAGTATCTTTGCTACAAATATTTTGCCTTTGAATGAAGGATTATGACTACTAATTGAATCAGTTATTTTTTTAATTGTGGTCTGCCACAGTTATTTCAAAAAATTCTTTTAAAACTCAGAATTTTAATTGAGTTTTCTTTCTTTAATTTTGAAAATTCTTCCTAATTAGGTAACCTTGTTTTTGTGGAATTGTTTGAAAGCAGAAATACTATTGAATTTGTTTTATTTATTGCAATATTAGAGGTTGCATTATAGTTTTTTGGTAGTTGCTTAGTGTATTCCAATTATTGTGCGAATTTAAACCAATAGGTAGGTAGTTCCTTATTGTATACCTGTCACATTTTTTGTCTGAATCTGAGGATTTCTTAATTAATATGTCTAGAGTTGTGTCAGTATCAAATCTACTGGAGATGAATCCATGTTAATAATTTTCTAAAGTTTCTACACATTATATTTAGCCTTGATGCATGAATATCTTAGTATCACAGTTTACTAATGATATGGATCTCTAATTGATCAAATTTTCTAGGGACTATGTTTTTTAAACCAAGATTTATGAAGCCCACTAATAGCACATAGTAAATATATTTCTCAGCATCAAAGGGGTTTCATTCTTAAATACTTATAAAATTTATAATTTAGATCATTATATCATGGGATTTAATCATTGAAAAGCTAGTTAATACTTCTTCAATTCTTTTCAAGGTAATCTTTTTTAGAAGTGAACTGTCATGAGATTGTGAAATTATAGTAAGTTATTAGCTAAACCTCTGTCAGATTTATATCTACTAGCTCTTTTTTAAATAAAGATTTATAGTTATTTTTATAAATTTTAATGTTTTTAATAATGTTTTCTGATCTGGAGGCTGTTAGTTTTTTGAATTTGAGGTTGCATTACATAAATGTTTATATTTATATGTACATACATACATACCTGTCAAAAAAGTACCTTATTGATCCTTTCTTATTTATTTTGTTTTCTGATTTGACAGGTGTATGGATAGATACTTAGTACTTCTGAATTTCTGCCTCTAGACATGAGTTAATATTTCTATAGTATTTTTATTTATTTTACTTCTGCATAATTCTGGTGCTTGTACAGGTATAAAACTTTATATAATTGACTGGATTCAGATTTTTGATTATTCACTTTGAGTATTTGTAGTCCTTATTGATTTTCTCATTGATTCTTAGATTGTCAATGTTTTTAAATTTATTTTTCAAGCCCATAGTTTTTTTATACCAAACTATTATAAAAAATTTTGCATTCACTGTAGATAGATTATTAAGATTTACTACATATAATATTATTAAACAAATTATAAATTCATTAAATAATTATTTTAAAATTTTGGCATTTAATTAACATAAATATGTTAATTATTTTTTAAATTAATTTACTAAAAAACATTGTTATATAATATAGAATTTTGGTTTACTGATTGCAAAGTAGCATACTTTTTTTCAATTAAAATTCGATGTAAAAGAAATGATATAGAAAACTAATATTTTATTGGTATTATTGAAATTTTATAATTAAAATTGAATCTGCTTTTACAGTTAGACCCTTCCAAATGCAACTACTTTAAATGCACTTCCTATAAAATCTTCTAAGTGCACATCTCCAACTAATCCAACTCATATAGATTTTTGCTTCTCTACATACACATTTGGTCCTATTGTTATGCATTAAGAAAAGTTTAACTATATTAATATTATAGAATTATGCAGCTAATTAAAGTAGTAATTGTAACTGTAACTAATCAGCCAACTAACGATCTATATTAACAGTATGCAAATCTGCGATTAGAATATTCATATCATTGAAATGATTATTTGACTAAGTGGAGTTTAATATAAATACACATATAATTACTTATAAAATTGCCTTCTGCACACTAACAAAAAAGTTTGCTTGTGAATTTTTGGTAATGATAAAATTCTTTCTGATTCAATATAATAACAAAACCTAGTTCTAATTTAATGACAAAAAAATTTTACCAAAATTTTTTTGATTCATCCTAACTTTTTTTGAATTTTGGCAATATTAATTAGTCAGGAATGTATCAAGGATTCATTATAAAGAAAAATATAATCTGGAAACTCGCATGCTCATTCAAATATATAGTATAACAAAAACACATATGATCTGCTCCAGACACGTACATACATAAGTATATAATACTACACATTTTCAAAGTTCTAGTTATATGCGATCTCCAGTTATTTTTAACAATATACTCCTCTACAAAATCTATTTATCAAAATGATGCTGTTACCAAATGAAACCTTCTTCTACATTTTCAAAAATTTGGAAGATGATTCAAAAACACTACTTTTCTGTAGCATGATGAATCGTCAATAGTGCAGAAATTCTATTCTAATCTTATGATGCGCTCCAAGGCACCATTTTGTGACCCAAGACTCATCTGAATATTACTTTTTGATATTAAGTTCAGAGGAGTAGGTTTAACTAATTTTATTTGTGTTCGCTCTCCCAAGTGGTCCAAAACCACTATTCAATTACACAAGTTATATTTTATCTGATACAGATGATTTATATAAAGAAATCAAAAATTGGCTTTACAGAAGAGATGGATGCACTTTAAAAGATGCTATTTGCCCTCTCATAATGGCAATGCTTCTATAAACATGTAATAACCTGAAGCACCTGAGTCTTGAAGAAACTATTGCCATACAGTCTGCAAAGATTCTTAATGATAGTAATATATTAAGATCTATAGAAATTGCAGACTATAGATTAAATTTTAAAAGTGTAAAGATGAACTTTCTTGAATCTTTATTATAATGAGATTAATTTAAGAGGGCAAGATTTTGGCAAGGTTCTTTCAAAAATGCATCATGCTAACCTTATTGAATCTGTGTGAAAATAATATTGGCTCACAGAGAGGAATAGAAATTGCAGTTACACTTCGCGTAAACAGTACCCTAAAAGATTTAAATCTTTACTATAACTAACTTAAAACAGAAGCAGGTATTGCATTAGCGGATGCATTTTGCAAGAACATTATGTTGACCTCCTTGAATCTTAGTAATAATAATCAACTTAGACTAGATGCAGGAAAAGCAATTGCAAGTGCATTTTGCAAAAACACTACATTAATATCTTTGGATTTTAGTAATAATTATAAAATTGATACAGGAAGATTCACAAGTATACTTTACTATAACGGAACCTTAACTTCTTTGAACATTTCACATGTTATGCTTAACCCAGAGTGTGGAGTTGCAATAGCAAATTCACTTTGTGAAAATATTTCTCTGCCATTTTTGAATGTTGATAGCAATGCTCATAGACTACAAGGAGCAAAAGCATTTGCAAATGCACTCTGCTGTAATACCACACTGACTTCTTTGAGTTGTAGTTGTAATAGTCTTAAATCAGGTAGTGAAAAAGTCTTTACAGATACACTTTGCAGAAACACTACACTATCTTTTTTACAATCAGATTGGATTAGAAGGAGGAAAAGCATCTGCAAAAACACTTCAAAGAATACCACCTCAACTGTTTTGAACATTAATAGTAATAAAATTGGTGCAATAGGTGGAAAAGTGTTAGCAGGTATGCTTTGCAAGAACACTACTTTAAAAGAACTAGATCTTGGATATAATAAGCTTGAATTAGGAATAGAAATATTAGCAGATGCACTTTGCAAGAACATCTCACTATTTTCTTAGACATCAGTATAATGTTTTTGGTAAAAATGATGCAATAGTCTTAGCAGACACACTTTGCAGAAACAGTACACTTGAATATTTGAATGTTAATAATAACTGTCTTGGATCAAAGGAGAAAAGATACTAAAAGATGCTCTTTGCAAAAACTCCTTGGTTTATTTAAATATTGGTTCTGGGCTATGCTATTAGTCAAAATTTTATAAAAAAAATAATTAAAAAATAGCTTACTATATTAAATACAGATATAGTGAATTATTAATATTGTAATAGTGTTCCAATTATTTTTGATTATGGTCAATTAGAACATTATCCAAAAATTCAAATTAGATCAGTTGCAGTTGTTTTTATAAATTCTAGAACAGTTGAAAAATTGAACCTGAATAAAAAAAGCCTTTTTAATAAACTATAATATGTTTATTAGTACAAAGAGAAACAAAAAATACTATACATGCTTAAATCAAATTTTATATAAAGTATTAGTTATTATTCTTTAGTGTACTTTTTATTCTTTTTCTTTTATTCTTTACAAAGTTGGCTTATATAAAACAATATCAACTATAAAATCTTTAAATTATACAAAGCATTTATAATTAACATAAGGTAGATATTTAACTTTTTATAAACCTCTATACTATAATGGTATTAAATATTTTTCTAACAGGTTTATAGTTATTTTTAATAATTAATAGTTATTTAAATTGAGATATTATTCAGTATTGCAGCGCAGCCGCAATGATGAATGATATCGAGATTAATTCGGGATTTTAATGATATCGACGACAAATACATGTAATAACTGATTTATTACACGATCCTAATTGTTCAACCATGACTTTTTTACCAATATTTTCACGGTTGGTATTTTCACGGCAGACTTAAAATCCATGAAAATATCAAAAATATCAACCGTGAAAATATCAGTAAAAAAGTTCAAGTGAAATAGTGATGACGCAAAAATTTGGCGGTCCCGTGATTTTATCCAATCCGATTGTAAGATCAATGTATAACAAACAACTGCGAAGTAAAAATTAAGGCGAAAAAAAAACAAGAAACTACAACTCATAAATTCGCAAGGAAAATTAGCCTTTTGTTATTACAGTGCTTTTCAAATTACTGTGATCAGCGCATCACACATCACGGGAAATCTGGGAATCAGGATTTTAGTAAAACGCAAGCCTGTGATTGGCTGAAAATTATACAAGCCAAATGTATCAATGTTTAAGACCATTTTCGAATCCTACAAGCCTTCAGAATTTGAA
>CAJVPZ010002472.1:0-12362 GCA_910592135.1 Racocetra fulgida | reverse complement strand
GGATATGGCCTCGTAGCCTCAAGGGCTACTTCCAATCTTGGTTATCTTCAACTAGTCTGCCCAGGTAGTATCACGAAAAGAAACTCATGCTGGCCCAGGTTAAGCCTCGTTATTAACGCCTAGTTTAGTTAGTATGCTGCCAATTCCCGTTATCTTTATAGGTAGGTACTCTCGTATATTGGTGCAAGCTCACTGTATTGCATTATAGGTTACTCCATAACTTCCAGATTGTGGGTTTCGTATTACTTTTCTTCTATAGTTTGAGCTATGGTGTTCTGGTGCCCTAACATTTTAGATTACAAAGCTCTAAGGGTCTAGACCTAGTTGCAGCTTGCGGTCCGTAATACTTCCAATTTCAGTATTTGGTGTTCCTTATCAATTTCTGGTATACAAGCCTGATTTGTGCAATTGTACTACCAGCCTGGTAAATCCAGCTATTTCGAGTTTTTATTATATACTCTGAGTTTCAGCCTTCTTGGTCTGTCCTCACAGGTTTCTTTCTTAATAGGCCAAGTGGCTTGGGGCCAGAGGTACTTCCAAACTCTAAATGGACCAATCCTTTACCACAAGTTGTCCTCGTGTTCACTACTTTTCTCACTACTCCAGTTTTGTTATTGTCGTATCACTCTCTCAATCAAGTACCCCAATCACTGGGGATGTTAGTGCTGCTCCGGTCACCCCTAATCGAGGACTAACATGCACAACCTTTCATGTAACAGAACCTTCCATGACTTGTTATATGTAGTGCCACTATTCCATGATTGAACCTCCTTCTGGGAATTTTTCTTTTTTAGTTTTATACTTGCATTTAGACTTAACCACAAGGCTCCACATTCAATTATGGCCCTCTATTAGGTTACAGAAGCTAAAAATCCTAAGATTTTACCTCCAGCCTGATTTGAACCGTTGACCTAGTCTGTGGGGATTTGGCAGCTTAACTGCTAAGCTATAGGGCTCAAACCCATCTGATTTTAATAGCCCATAGATTACAGAAACAAATTTTATTAAAATTTGCCTTCAACCTAACTCAAACTATTAACCAAGTCTGTGGGGTTTAAGAGCTTAACTGCTAAGCTATGGAACCCAAACCCATACTTTTATTTTTTAAAATCTATATATCAAGTATTATATAATTAAAGTTTTAACAAATAAAAATTTTTAATAAATATAATAAAGAAAATTAATAATATAATATAATTAATATTAAATTTTATAAAATACTGAACTAAAATAACTTTTGTAGTGCAACCTTATAATTAAAATTTTAAATTTAGCATATTCAAAATTTTTATAAAAAAGATAACTAAGAAAAAGCTAATTGTATTTTAATATTTTATTACTCAAATTGATCTACTAAAAATATTATTAATTATTAAAAAGTTTTTTAATTATAAAGATATATCCAAATATCAAAAAGCAACAAAATCTTTATTATTACAAAGATAGTTTTATTAAACATCATAGCTAGAATTGACTAAAACCTATGTTAAAAAAATTTCAAAAAAAACTCTTTCCATAGATCAATTTTACCAAAATCGGTACAAAAAGAAAAAACCCTGAAGGAAGAAAACTCAAGAAAGTATTAACTAAACAGATCTCAGGCCTTTAAGTAAACTTGTTCAGCATAGCTGAAAATATAATAAAACAATAAGCTTTTCTAGACATTTACTTCGAAACAACAACTACTAGATGAAAGACAAATAGACAACACTCTTTACAACTTTCTACCTATAAGTAGCGAAGGTCCTATGAACCTGTCAACTCCACTTCAGGAAATGTCTCAAGACAACATGCAAACTATTAACAGTAGTACAAATAATAGTCAAATGCAAGCCTCTATACAACAGACACCCAATACTTCTGAACAACAAAGTAGGATCTTTATTCACCCTCTAGCTTATTTTTCTTACAAGACAACTAGCCCAAAGTCTACAACAACTACTAGTATACAACAAAAGGACCTAACAGCAGAATACACCAAGGAATTTATTAATATTACTATTAAAGACTGAGCAAAACTTACTTTTATTATCCCTGACTTCGCAAATAGATACTTATTTACCATTGACCTTACCAGGTCAGGACGCATTCTAAATTTAGTCAAATTCCTAGCATAATGGATATACAAACACAACAATGTCACTCAATCAATTCTATTTGATCTTACAAACTATTCCAAACATAACTTTGTAAACATTAGCACCAAACTACCCAAAAGTACTCGCAGCTGTGACTTAGAGGTAACAATTAAAGCATATGAAGACATATAAAGAGCTTATGTGGCACTAAAATATTCAACAGAACTACTAATAGTTCTCTATAATCTAATACCAAAAATTAATACAGATGATGATAGTTATCAAAATAAGAAGATAAATAATGCAACAAATGCTACACCTATTTTCCAAAAGATCATAACCCATACTAATGCCCAAATAGTACACAGTAATACAACAGCTTTCACAAGCAAAAACAAAACTAACAGTTATACAAACCAAGCTAATAAACACTCATCTATACAAGCCAATAGATTAACAAGTAATATAGCTGATCACATAATATACAGACCAACTGTACAGCCAATTGAAAATCAGAAAAAAAAAAAAGGGTCAGGCTACAACTAATCATTACTGATTCAACAAATGCACCTCCTCCTATCCACTCACCTTCTACAATTTTACCTACATATTCAGCTGCTACAATAGATCTCAACCCTATTCAAAAACCATTCTATAGTGAGATTACACAGAAAGCCTTCAAATTACCAACTTTTAATCTACCAGATAGTATGGAATAGGCAAATCATATACAAAACAAGATAGCAGAAGGAACTAAAACACTATTTGACCAACAGCTCTGGTCATATAACACAATAGCAACAGCTCTACAAACTGCAGCTAGTATTCAACAGTTTGTAGGACAAAAACTTAGTTCTATTCCAACTTAAATAGAAATGCCTTCAGTGATACAACTAAAATTCAAGCACCAGGATACAAGATTTTTTACCACATTCACAAGAAATACCAATACGATGCCAGCACATCAAAGAGAATATGTGAATCTGTATAATGATGCAACCAGAAATTATAAAATCTCTAATCAAATTACGATTATTGACTGAGATACTCATAATTTAATTTACTTGATATAAAAGAAAATGCTTATCTCACAATACCTGATGAATACAAATTTTGTAACTCTTATACTCTTTGCAATATTTAAACTAATTTATTACACCAGAGGTTTCTTACAAATCCAAAATGAAAACGAACACACACCTAAAGAAATCAAAACAGCAATTAACCAGGCATTACAAGAAAAACTTGCTTCATTATCCAAAAGGCCAGAGCAAATTCCAGATACAGTTAAACAGATTTTACCATTCAATTTACCTATTACACAACGGTCACATACCAAAGCCATAGTCAATGGACTATGAAGAATCTTAAGATTTGATCAGCTTCCAGAGTCATATTTTGCTAAACTGCCATCACCACTGGAGAATGTAACTAAAATCTATACTGAACTTTAGCAATACTTCCCTATTACAAACTGACAAGCCCTTCAAAATCTGGGATACTATCATCGCAAACTTGTTGATTATTATATAGTTAACTTTATTCCCAAAGCATATTTTCAACTCCCACTACCTAAACAGCCACTCTCTACAATATATCAGGAACTAAACCCAAAGGTTAGAGGATTCTTCTCCTATCACTTGGATGCAACAAATATACCACTAGCAGAGGTAATAGCGTTAGTACAACAATACTATACATTCAAGCTCCTCCCTAATGATTATTTTGCAACTAAACTATTACTCTCCTCAAATCCAGAGCATATCAAAACTAGTTCACAATTCACCTTTCCAATTACAGACAATATTATAGCACAAAACTTTATGCACAAAACTTCACAAAAATATAGAATAAGATTCCTATTGCCACATAATATCATGCAGGCAAATCTTACTAACAAACCTAGTCTACCTACTAGTGACCAGGTTATAGCAGAACATAATATTATTATACCAATTATATTATCTCAACAACTTACACAAACTGCAAAACTTCTTTGCCAACATTATTATTTTACAAAAATACCAGAAGAATAGATAAAAATTTCAATTCAAGTACTTACAACTACCAACTCTAGTGATATAAATGCTATTGAATTGCTCTTATCACTTATACCAAACAGTTTAGAGGATATAAACATAGCTTTAGCTTCTCACAATATACAGCTAATATTACTAATTATATTACAAACACTAATCACTCCCACTATGCAAACACTGTATCAGTACTTTACAATTAAAGCTATCTCTAGCTTTTTACTTAAGTTACCTCTACTACCAACCCCATCCTGAGCAATATTTTCTCATACAAATCCATCTTCCACCACTACTTCAGAGGCCAATACAACGCCGATAGATATGAATTAACTAACTCATAATAACACAATCTACAATTAAACCACTAACAATTGCTATACACAATGCTCAAGAACTCAATTAAATTACAAAAAGACAATTACTGTTTGACTACTGTTTAGTTCAAAATTTTGATATTATTTCAATTATAAAAACAAAACTAGTATACTTCAGATATACAGATAGAAACCTACATAACCAGTATTATAAATGCTTTTTATCTAATAACTCAACTACAACTACCTTACACCCTAGAGAATCTAGTGTAGGGACAGCCATTCTAATAGCCCAACCACTCATAACATATATACACAATATTCAGATATTACCTAGCACAGCTATTGCAATTGATTTATTCTTTTCACATAAAAACAACTTCCATATTATATCAGTATATTTACCAAAAGATACACTTACAAACAATAAAACTCAAGACCAGATTATCCTATAGATTCAGCAAGCATACCAATCTCAGATTATACTGATAATCCTGGAAGATTTCAACCAAGATTTACATAAACAACAAAGATCAACACTATACAAATACTTTAAATCACACAACTTTATACCTTTAGTTTATACTTACCACCCTCACTCACCTACTTGAAGTAGAGATAACCTCTTTAGCCAAATCGATGAAATATGGATACCTTAACAGATTATGCATCTTGCCATACAACCTACACTTACTCCTACAATTCAGATTACAAACAGTGATCACTGTATTATATATACCGATTTGCAACTATATGTGAACTCATCTAAATGCCACAAAAAATATAAATTCAAGGTTTACAAATATGACACTATGACAACTGAACTCTGGAAACAATTTCAACAGAACATCCAAACTATCACTTCTCAAACTACAGAAGAAATAGTGAATACGCTTTCAATCAATCAACTTTGGCATCAAATCAACATAGCAATTACCAAATCAGCAAAGGCACGCATACCTTTCTCACAGCAATCACAAAAACAACACAATACTTTTTCACCTAAAGCAACAAAAATGCATACAGCACTAAACTTATATGGTAGCATACTCCATACCTTGGTAATGCTATATAAAAACCCCAACAACTACTTGTATAACCACAATACTATACTTCAAGCAATTAATCAAAAAATTCATATGATACAGCAGCTATCCAATCTTCTTATTACAGATCTAGTTTTACAAAATATTAGTAGTAACAATATCACACTAACTATTAATATAATAAAAATACACTGGAAAACTCTATATCACACATGAGAGACAGAGAACCAACAGACCTTCTCACAACATATCCATCAGTTCATTGAAAAAAGATATGACAATTTTACATCACATACTACAACAATGATCAATAGCATTTTTGATAGACATACTGATACAGTAATATTTCAAAACATTAAGCTATCAAACTCAATTATTACAGATCCTTATGAGATTCGAAACCATATACGAAGTCACTTTAAAAACTGGACTAAATACAATCCTAATGATCTGATACTCTGGGAGCAATGGAAACAAAAATATATACCACAACATCATATAGATCTATCCTGGTACCAAACACTAACCCAACCTATCACAGCACAGGAAGTAATTCAAACTATAAACCAATCACTTAACAATAAAGCTACAGAACTATCACTCATCTCCAATGAGATGTTAAAACATATTTACTCTCATGTTATCAAACTACTAACAATACTATTTAACAAATGCTTAGAGACCTCAGATATTCCTATAACATGAAAACACAGCAAAATATACCTGATATCCAAAAAACTTATATTTACAGGCTAACTAAACCATACAAGACCTATTATACTTATAGAGCATACACGTAAAATTTTTACAAAAATTATCACAAATAGGCTTACCCAAATTATGACATGGTATCCAATACTCCATCCAAACAACTTTGTAGCAACTTTATATAATTCTACTGTATAACCAATCCACATCTTTACAAATATTTTGCAAGAAGCTCAGACTCAAAACAAAGAGGTTTGGCTTCTTTTACAGAATATGAGCAAGGCATATGACTCAGTACACCTACCTTTACTTCAACATGCACTAAACAGGTTACAAATTCCAAACAAAACACAACAACTACTTATAAACATCCTTACAGATCGTTAAAACTTAATTATAACAAACTTTAGACCAACCCTTCAGTACAATATAAGATTAACCAAGACGAAACCATCACATTCCTCCTATGGTATATCTACTATAACCCACTTATCACCACAATAGATTCTGAATTTCAAGGCTATACTATGACTGCACAACCTCCTAATTATAATCCAATAACATACCATACCTCTGTACTAGCCTATATAGATGATATTCTATGGCTAGCCCCTAATAGAGAGGTACTCCAAAAAATTGTCAATCATGTTTCGTCCTTTTATGATATGATACATATCACTATTAATCTTACAAAATCAGTTCTTGCCACCAACTACACTAAAGATCTAAATTCTTCTATCATCTTCGCTAATACAAGCATACTCAGTATACCAATTAAAGAAACCTTCTGATATCTGGGATACTGGTTTATAGCATCTAGCAATCACAAACACATTCATAAACAAATCACAAAGGAGGCTACTAATCTAATCAACACATTTCAACACATTAAAAAAGAAAAGGATAACAGAAAAGCAGGCAATTTACATAATAAATACAGTACTTATATCATGATTTTTATACAGAATGTTTAACATATACATTCCTGAAAATAGCAACTATATAATTACAAATCAATATACACAAGTAGTCAAACATAAAGCAGGGCTGGCAACAAGTGTCCCTAACTCAACATTATTTCACCACCAAATCTATAGCCTAAGACAACTACATGAAATATAAGAACAAAACTATATATTAGTCTTGCATAACCAACTCAACAATTCCATTACTGCAAAACCTATAAAAATATATTTACAACACCTCCAAAATGCTACTCAGTCATCAACAAACATTTTACAATCATCACAGTTTATCTTACCAAAAACATATCATAATACACTAACTGCACAAACTATCTATACAGCATATAAACTTAACATCAACATTATTAACTTACTAAACCCTTGGCCAATCTGTATAAAACTTTCTGAGACCTCTATTGATATACTAATTAGACACTGCAAAAAACTACACCATATTAAAATATATACAAACAAAGCAAACATATATGCTATTGAACAGTTCACCAATCATACTAATACACATCTCCTTCAATGGCACCATATACTATATAAGATAAACAAAACAATACCAGGACATACCCCTAAATGGTTTACTATACTACAGGACATATTCCAAGACCCAACAATACCATATATTGCAACTGTTAATCTAAACCCATTCATGACCAACAATAATACACTCTCACATAGAACATGAATACTTAGCAAATACAAGAATTTAGCTATAATAGGCCAAGTAATAAAAACAACAATGCCCAACAACCAATTACAAATTATATATTGGGTATTACCATCATCAAGTACACATAATTACAGAACAGTACTAACCAGATGTACGACCTGTACTTGCATATCTGCTATAAACTCACACTACCAATGCACTATTAATCTTCCAATTACTCAGTATATTATTATTAAGGTAATCAGTACAAAACAACTTCGCACAGATATCATTGATCTATTACAGCATCACCCTAAGCTTAATCCACTAAGTACGAGACACATACATCAACCAACCAAGAACAATATAGCAAGAGGTTCTACTATACCTAGTAATTTATTACATAAACTATTTATAACAGACACGGCCTTATCTTGCCTTCAACATCTTAGCCAAATCAACTCTCAAACCAAAAACCTACAGCTATATCTATATGCCAATACAACAAACACAAATACTATAGACAGCCAAGCAAGCTTTGCTTGGACCCTTTCACCAACTAATATATCTTTTTCAGCTACAATAATGTATTGGCCATCTACTACTAGAGCATATCTTATTGGAGTAATATCAATCCTTTCAATTGCTTCACATAATAATAAGATAATTATATATACACTCCATAAACCAACAATAAATTATGTTAATTTAGTTATACAATACTCAAATAACCTTAATATTCTTATTCAAAAACACAATTATTGGCTTCTTAAGCAACTTATTCAGATTCTTATTGCACGAAAAAACTTAACTATATAATTCACTCTTACAGATCAAGGAGTAAACCACCCACTTTTTCAAAAGATAATGCAACTAGCCATAACTTCACAGCAGCACAGAATCTAACTTATACCACACATATTAGATAATAGTAACTTTTACTTGACTTGGAATAATGTATTAATAGAACACAAAACTCACAGATTTATATGACATCTACAGAATACTGCTAATTGGTATTCACTCAACAGAACAAATAGTTGGCAAGAGATTAGACATAACACAAACTGGAACAGTGCCTACCAGTTCATTAACTACAATAACAAACCACATACAAGGTTTACACACCCAAAATTATCACAAAAAAAGAACTTCAAGATTAAATTTCTATTAGATGAGCTACCAACACTACTCAACCTACATTACTGATACCTAAAGAAGTATACAAACCCAACATGCAACAGATGCACCCAGACAATTGAGGATAACACTCATTGGTTGATCTGCTTAATGAACCTAACAACACTACACCAACTGATAACAGAAACAGTTACAAAATACTGTTCAAAACATAATGACCAATTACTAGACCTTGCAACACTAGTACAAAGTTTTTTCGTAAATGGTACAGATACACCTTGCTACTAAAAGGATTAATCCCAGAGGAGATCCAGACCATCACTTCAATTCACAACAAAACATTTGTTAAAATCTTATACAAGATATCAACTAATATATATAAACAAACATGGCTTGAACGCTATAAAGGTGTACATCAGAATAGACTCCTCACTAATACATTTACCACTAGAACCTTGATTCACCCTTCTACACAGCACACTAGTACAAGTAAATATAATAAGTGGGAGACTCTGTTCCCTACAACTAACATATTTTCATCGTATATAGCTAAACTAAATCTAGTGGAGGCCAGGTAGCCCACTCTAGTAGAGCTTTGGGCCAAGGATAAATTAGTCCTAGCTGTAGATCTCTGTAATAATTCATGTAATCCATTTAAAGAATGTAAAGTATAATTATTCAATAAAGACTGAGACCAGGCCTTTTAAAAAAAAAAATAAATAAAATAATTATAATAATATGCTGTTACTAATTATTTGATAATACTTTAATTAAAGTTAAAAAATTTTCAAGATTTTATTTCTTTAGAACACAATATGTAAACAAAGTTATCACTCTTTGACTTAACAATTTATAAATATATTGGTATCACTTCACTTTCCTATATTGTATTATCATGAAATAACGTCCTAGGCCATTATTTCACAATGATATGGTAAAAACAATTAATCCATATTTTTTATTCCATGTTTTATCTATATGTTGCATCTTAAATTAATTACTAATCGATTTGTAAATAAATATATTTTGATAAAACACCAGCATCCTCATAATAAGGCAGATGCCAAATAGTTCTTTTTTGTAATGATAGTGCCAATTAATCTACTAATAATGAGGTGGTATTTTGCATTGAAATGCAGTTACATAATATTATATGCAAATATATGCATAAAGGTCACGATTATACATAATCATGTATTCCTCCTAAAAACAGCCTGGTGAGATATCACATCTTCTGCGTGAACTTTGCAGGCTTCTGCTAAACAGCTAATATTTACTGTCCTTTTTAGCATATCGTATCTTGCAAGTTTGTGATACCTCTCATGGTTTGAGCATGTGTATTGTGCAGCTTACATGCAAGCTTTTTTTTTCTCATCTTAATATATGTTTCTTTTGCGCATATATATATATATGCATGTGTATAGTAGTGTTCTGCACACACATGTATAGTAAATCTACGATTTACACCTACAAGTATTATTACACATCCAAATAAATCAAAAACTAAGAAAGAAGTCAAAAGAAAATTAAAAAAAAAATTACTATCAAAAAGAGGATTGTTACAAAAAAAACAAATTAAAATAAATTAAGCATGCATATCTATAAAATCAGATATTATAATAAACGATAGTAAAAATAAGAATTTTAAACTCAAAATTCAGTGACCCGATATAAATTTATATGCCTCTTTGACAGATATTTAATAATTTTCATTTTTTTCATCAGATTTTTGTTGGACTGATGAAATGATAATCATTAATTGTCAAACAAAAGTTATTTCTAAATGTGTAGTAATCACTAGACCGATATAGCATTTATTTATTTTTAAAAAATCTGATTTGTACATCATAATCTTTTTCAACCGTGTAAGAATTTCTTTATTTGAACTTCTTTCTATTTGTCTTGATTGCAATTGAATATATATATTTAATATAAAATATTTAATCATATAAACATTCGTTACCATATTTTAGGCCATATGAATTATACTATTATTTTTCATACTAACAACTAACCTTTCATAACCTGGTGATTAGTTTTAATTTTTTTCTAAAAAAAAATTATTTTAATAAGAACATTAAGAATTTTGTTACATGATCATTTCAGTCTTATTAGTTTGTTTAGTAAGTATAAAGATCATTTATTTTAATCGCATTAATTCAACTGGTAAATATAAAGATTATTTGTTAATCTATAAAATCAAGATCTGCAAACAAGTTTACGAGTCAAAATCATTTTGTTTATGTTAATTTAGCCAGCATGTTAAAGTACTCCAGTAGCACTGATAGATTTGCTAGGAATATAGTGAAATTGAATATATAGTTCAATTTGTGTTCATCCACAAAATCTTGATTTTGATCGGATGTAGTAATCAAATGATTTTTATATTACAATAACCTACATTATTGTTAACCCTATATAAAATTTTATGTCAATGGATCCTGATCTTTGTTATTTTAATTACAGTTTGATATCTTATAATTTCCTATATTTCTTTTTAGATAAAATAGATAGATTACTATAACTATAATACTGTATTACTGTATTATCATATGTGATTTTTTAAAGTACTTTTTTATAACTTGATATTTTATTAATTAAAAGTACAGACAACATTATTCACAGCCTTAGAAGAGCACTAGTGTTCTACTATGCAAAAGAATCTCAAAATGACCTTAAGCCTAACAACTTAGAAGCTAAAATATATTAATATCTATTAAATGACACAGAATTGTGCAGTAGATTAAAGATAATTAGAAATGCTTTGTATAAGACTGCTTTATTCACTACTGTTTAACTGTTTAATTTTAGATAAATATAAACTCTGACTTTATGATGCATTTTGGATCTGCCAATCATAAATTAAAGTAGTGATTGGACCCAGGTGGAAATGGGCAGATGTCTCAGGTTGGGTTGTAGTAACTCTGGTAGAAACAGGTGCCTAACCTACAGGTCATCCATAAGTCAACCTACAAGTAACCCATAGATATAGGTAAAAAAAATCAAGTTTCTAATGATATTTATTGAAAAAGTTTTAAAAATACTTAGAACCTGACTTAAAGGTCGCTGACATTTAATTTTTCAAACTGATTTTTTTTAAATCAATTCTTGATTCTAAATTTAATTAAAGATTAAATCAATAATCATAGAATCAATTTCTACCCCTATTCCTGTGCTAGAGATACAGGTTATACACTAGTCACCAATAATCTAGAGTATAGTCACATAACTTTTCAACTTAATTTTTATTTAATGTATACAATATGAATATAAATTGTATTGTTTTTTTGATATCTTTTACATTCTTATTTATTTATTTTCTTTATTATATATACAATCAAACCCCTCTATAGTCACCTCCTCTATAGTCACAAAATTGGCATAATTACTTATTTATTTTTACCAATTATTTAT
>CAJVPZ010002471.1:0-12363 GCA_910592135.1 Racocetra fulgida | reverse complement strand
AAATTTGCCTAGAAAAGTCTACAGTTTAAGGGATAAGAAGAATCTTATATACTCTTATTAATTTATCACTTTTTTTTAATGAAATTTTTATAAAAAGTAAATATTTTAGCTTATCTTTTTTAAAAAAATCAATATTATATATATCAAAACAGTTAGTATTGTTTACTTTTTAAATTAATATAATAAAACAACAAATATATCAAAATATATGTTTTGAATATAACAATCTGATCAAACAATATTCTAAGATTATTATCAAATACTAACTTCTCTATACTACTCTAGTTGATGAAATTTTTATACTATTTAGATAAATTTACTATAAAGTAAAAACTAATTTATTTAGTAATATATAATTTTTAAAAACCTTTTACAGGCTTATAAATATGATATTAAAATAAACAAATTTCTTTTTTTTTATTTTTAATACTTTCTTACTTCTTTTTTATGCTTGTATGTTTTATTATAATTTTTTATATCTCTGTTTTTTCTTTTCATTTTTGTACTTTTTTTTGTTTAGCTTTTTGACAAAGTAGGCAGTTACTATGACTTATAATTAAAAAAACCAAATTCTCAATAAGTTGAGGATATAGCATGAAGTTAATTGCTGCTAGGTAAGTTGCACCTGGACTTTAATGCTAAGAAAGTTTTTATTAGCATAGAACTATAGTATAAAAAGTTATATTAAACCTGTTAATAGTAATTTTCTAGTACTTTCAATAAAATAATAAAAGCAGAACTGCCAAATTAAAAAAAATATATAAACTTTTAAATTTATTTTTTATTTTTTTTTTTAAATACAGTATATATAAATTTTAGCAAGATTTATATTTTCAAATTAAGACCCAAATTTTAGCATCAGACAACTTTAGCATTAGCCGCGATATTAACTTTTTAACTTATATAGCAAACAACTTATACAATATACTACTGGTAGTATATACGTAGTAAAATCATATCCATTAAAATTCTTAGATTTATTTTTATATAGCTACTTTTTAAACTTTATAATAAAAGACTTATAACGATAATAATAGGTTTGGTTTTTTATTTGTATCATAATTCATTTGTTTTTAGTTATATCTTTACGGCTCCTTTCTACTAAATAAAGATCGATAAGCAATTTATAAATAGAATTTTAGATAAAAACTTTACACATGAAATGTGACCGTTACGATTTTGCACCTGATCTAAAATTTGATTGGTCAGCGAAAATTTTTTCACGCTTATGCAAAGGGAATTATATAACGATAAGAGAAGTGTCAGATATCAGCTGATATCATAGGGTAGGGGGGGGGTAGACAAAATCTCAGGTCTAAATATATACATATGACCAATCAGAATGACTAAATTTCTCAGGGGGGATGAGCTCTATAGTAAACTGATAGCTAATATCTGACACGTCCCTAACAGTTTATCAGGTCAAATTTTTTTTTATAAAAATCGACAAGTTTAAAACGTCGATATCGGCCAAATTTATATATTTTGAGCAGAACCGGGCTGGTCGCTTAATGTTTGGTCAGAACCGGAACCGAACCTGAAAATAGAATCATTATATCCAGTTTAGACTTCATATTAATTTATAATTTAAAATGATTGGTTTAAAATCTTAAATACGTACCGGTGGAGGAAAAAAATTCCTGCAATAAAGTAAGTTTTTTTTTTTTTTACTAAAAGGGTCTTATATTCAATCCCTGTGAGTAATCATGTCATGTGATTCGAAATGCCTTCGTACGTGTGTACGTACGTACGTATAATGATATATATCTATTTTTTGCATCTTATTTCTATGATAAACCGATAAACCTAAACAAATTCATTAATCAAGGCATTTCTGACATGATTCACTTTAAAGAATGAATGGCATACATTTAATGAGGAGCATTTAATATTTTAGGCAAACTTGAAACAAGTCAATGATCCTGGTATGTACCGGCGCATCCAGTGATTGTGTTACTTGGACAATGGCGGGGATTTGAGGTCCCAGGTTTGGCTAGGTACTTTTAATATGAAACGATCTATACCGAATATTATGATATCATAAGGAAGAGAGGGAACGATTTTTGTCTTTTCTTTGTTTTTTAATCAATCCGACAAGCATAGAATTGCACTATTATCATAAGCTTTTGGCTACACAAACGTATTAAAAAGTTATGACTTTGCCATGCCAGAAGGTTGCATAGTGTTACTCTAAACCTCGGAAACCCCAATTATTAAAAGTATATTGTAAAGTTACCTTTTTTTCCTTAAAAGTTATATGCGGATCCCGTGACAGTGTTGAAAACATCCATTGAAATAGTTTACGTCACAAAACCAAATTGCTTTAAGCAAACTTAAACTCTTAGCTTCGAAGGTCTTAACACTGGTAAAAAAAAAAATCGTTCCTTTTTACTACTCAAGTTAACGACTAGGTATTATAATGGTACAAAAAAACGACGTTACTGGTGACAATCAAGCACCAAATAATAATGGATTGGCAAGCGACCAACAAGAAGATATCTGGACTTCAATTCTCAAAGGGGTTTCTTCCTCAAAAATTGTTCCTACAAAAAATTTATTGATTCTAGGTTCGTCTTTCAGCAGCTTTAGTTAGAATTGACCGCTTCCAGCGTCAAACTAAAAGGTCACGTGCTTTGTTGCTTATTTAAAGGCGATAGAGAATCGGGTAAATCTACCCTCATCAGACATTTAAAAGGAGAGAAAGACGAAGAGATTTATGAAGTAAATAATGCTTCAAAAGGTACTGACGCTAACGCCGAGGAAAGCGAAAATTACAATCAAAAGCATCACAGCGACTTGGCTCTAAGTTATACCTTTACTGAAGTTAAAGATGATGACGCAGAAGGTTGGTAAAATATGGATTTTATAGCTATTTAGTTTAACTTGAAAATCTTTTTTAAAGATTGATTCCTACTATATGATCTATTTCGTTTTCTTCATCCAAGTGTTAATTTATTAAATCTAATTCATATATCGTTTTAGATACGCTTGCTCGTCTTGGAATATACCAACTTGCAGGCTCTCAAGAAGCTTATCAATCTCTCCTTCATTTTGCACTTAATTCCACAACCCTACCAGACTCTCTTGTTGTAATTGTTTTAGATTGGGCACGTCCATGGACTTTTGTCGAAACATTGCAACGATGGATTAAATTTATTGAAGTAGGTATTGAACGAGTAAAGAAGGAAGGTTCTGTAGGGGCTAAAGATGACTGGACCAAAGGTAAAGCCGTTGTCGAAGAAATGCAAGAGATACGTAAGTATTACATAATAATTGGTCAAATTTTGTTACTTCAATTTAATAAATAATAATTAATTTATACCTTATTTATATGATTAACAATAGTCGAACGTTTTATTAAAAATTATGCTAACGAACTTGATACTAGCACTGCTAGCGGGACAGTGCCAGCGTCATCCGAAGAGGACGAAGTTGCATTACCTTTGGGTCCAGGAGTTTTGACTACAAATTTGGCTGTGCCATTGGTAGTGGTTTGCACCAAGGTAATGAGATTTGTTTCTTAGAATTACCTTGAAAATTTTTTATGTTACTTAGAGAATTCATAACTTTTTTGCAGTCTGACAACGTTACCACGTTAGAAAAACAGATGGATTATAAAGAAGAACAATTTGATTACATACAGCAAAGTCTAAGAACTATCTGTCTTAAATGTGAGTAAAAAAATCCTAAATGTTGATGTTTGATTTCCATATTTTTAATCCATTGCTTATTAAACATCCAACACACCAGATGGTGCTTCGCTCTTTTACACAACCACTCGAGATCCAAAAACGTTCGAAAATCTCCGTCAATATATTCTTCATCGACTTCTTGGATCAAAATCTTCATCCAATGACGCCAAATCTATTTATTCTTTTAATGTTAAACCAAATTATGTTGAACGTGACACAGTATTGGTTCCCACTGGTTGGGATTCTTGGAACCTAATTAAATGCTTAAGAGATGGCTTCGATTGTGACGGACTGCTTCAAGGTTGGGATTTGGATATGACTGGTGAAAAGGAAACAACGGAAGATGCCGAAGAAGTTATTAGCGCCAAAAAAGTGTATGAAGAGGTTGTTGTTCACATAGATAACGATAAAGTAAGTGAAATTTTAACCTTTTTTTCTTTTGTTTTTTTAATTACAAACTTTTATCTTTACTGATTAATAATTTTTTTTTTTTAGCCGCTTACTGATCCATCAATCATTGTCGCAGAAGATGAGCAAGAATTCTTCAACCGTCACTTTGAAACTTTACAAAAAGCTAATAACGAACGTCCACCATCGCCATCAGTCGTTGGACCAATGAGTGCACCTCAGTACCCATATGCTAATATCGGAGCTGATATTCCAGAGCCAGAAACTTTAACTAATAGGCCTAATCTCAAAGTTAGTGTATTTAATTAATATTAATCATTATAAAGATAATATACACAAGTTTGATATTGATTCTAGCTTACTTCAAAATTTAAGAAACAGACCCCCGTATCTACATCTCCACCAGTGGGTACGCAGAATGGTTCCCAACCGGCCATACCTTCTGGTCCACCAAACGAAGTTCTTGCAAACTTCTTCCAAGCATTACTCACAAAAAAAGCAGCTAATAATCAATCCACTAACCAAGGATCATCCCAAACACCACTATCACCAAACGAGCCTGCAAGCTCCCTAAGCATGTCCGCTAAACCCAATATTAGCACCAATGGACCATCAAGAAAGATGGTGGAAACGGAATTGGATCGGTTGAAGAAATTTTCTAACCCCACAGCCAGCACAGTACAGCTGGAAAATAATTAAATAGAAATACGTTGAAGTTTCTTATTTTTCGGATTCATGGTGTCTAATAACTAGGGATGGTAAAGTTAGTTTAGGTTTGGTTTAGGTTCTAAAACTTTTAGGTTCCATATTAAAAACCTAGGAACCAGGGTTTTTATATAATAAGTTCCAAACATAAGTTAAACCTGGTTTTCAATATTTTGTAGGACTTAAAAATAAAAATATATATATATATTGCTCTTCTGAATAACTTAATATGCTAATATTGTTTTATTTAATAAACTTTTTGATTTTTATAAGGTAAAAGGGGTAATATGGCGGGGTAAAGTGGCAGATATCATAATATCGAAGTTACTTACCATCCCTATTGGTAACCATGGAAATAATTTATGATGGACGGCACAGTAATTATTTCGATAGCTTAAATTGTTTTTTATATTTTTTTATACACAAAATTTTATGGTGCAAGGATTGTATAAAATACCATTCTATATAGTCATTCCTTCTATATACGTTATTTACTTTGTCATATTTCATGATATTCGCCATGCTGTTTTTAATAGTGTACTATGAATACGCACGAAAAAGAATTTAGATATATATATTTTTCTGAATTGTATTTTATGATTTTAAATTTGTTTTTTTTCTTCGCACTATTGCGCATTAAGTTTATTTGGTATTTGATTTTCTTTAGTTGTATTAAATATGGTAATTTTTTATGTATACTGTTTGAAGTGTTTTTTAAAATTATAACTATTTATTGTATTATTGTATATACGATTGTACAATTTTTTTATTGCGATATATTTTAAATCAAATTCTGGTTAAACTGTGATAAATAGCATATACGGAAATAATATATGAATATTTTCTTAAAATATTTATATACGTAGTAAGATTAAATTACGTATAACGATAAGATATTTAATATTATACGCACTATGTATACCTTCTCTAAATGCGCACTCCCCAACATATAGAGCATTTAATAAAACGCCCCCATAAATGCACAAATGCATTTTAAAAATTTTCCCAGGGGATGCATTTACGGAGGGTTGTATTTTATTACAATAGTAATTATATTATATACAGTATTTACTGCTTCTACGTAAGAACTTTTTCTACAAATATACAATTAATTATAATTTTTTAATAAAATTCGGATTTTTTTGAGATATACAAATTAATCAGAATATTTATTCAATAGCACAAATCACACAATTGGTGTTCAGCACCACACATATTTTAATAGTTTCGTTAGTAAAATTTATGGTTAGAAAACTTGAACCAGTGTTGTCACATCTACTATGCCCAAAACTTTTTTTGCCTATGTCCGTCCAGTGTTCACAATTGTCCAAAGAATATTTAAGCTTTAAAATTAAATAAATTAGTTTAAAAAAGACATGATTATATATTTTTTATAGTTCCGAATATTTTTGCTTAAAAAATTAAAATAGGTTATCTTAATAAAATTTTAAGTAATTTAGATTTGTTTTTTTTTGTTCAAAATTGTCTACAATTGTTCACAATTTGTCTAGAGCTGTCCCGTGACAATACTGCTAAACTATAGTAAAATACAGACATGCAAATCGAATATATCTATATGCAAATTCACAAAATTTATTTGCAGAACTAGCATATACATTTCAGATTTTAGTTGCGAAACTTATAAATCATTTGTGGTCCGCAAGCTCCGCAACCCAATTTCAGACACTATATAAATACATTCATATTAATCAACAGATATCCCCTAATTTATGGCGCAAAATGTATCAAATAAGAGATCGACACCGGCTTATGCATCCAATTTCTTATAGAAATTGTTGCCAGAAGTAAATTTTGTAATTAACATCTTCATAATGTTGCATTTTGTCAAGTTAAGCAGATCCTTATATATATATTTTTTAAAAAAAGTATAGTTTTATATATTGTTTTCACTGTTCTTAAAGAATCTTAAACCAAATTAATTCAATTTTTTGTAACCAATTTTTTTTAGGGTATAATTCGGTTCAAACTTAGGTTTAAGTTACACCCCTGAGAAATAAATTTGTTAACAAATTTAACGTTAAAAAATTTGTTCCGTAATTTACAGGCAAGTGTATCAATTAGATGATCGATGACTGTTAATTTTTCAGTTAAAATTTACTGTGCGGATACTGCACAATTTAGAAACTTTTCTGTACAGCAAATCAAGAAAAACTATAAGCAACTATTTACAAGTGTGCGCACTATATACTTACAAAATGGTAATTTTTTCTGTGCGGCATCAGCACATCTGTTTAAAAGAAAATATGCGCAACATTTTGTTTGCGCAGCAAAAAATACAGTAATCACTAATCGATGATCATTTTTACACTTGATTTATATAAGAAATCGTCTCAAAAGCAATTTTTATTCTTATGCTAGCATCCTTATAATACAAGGTATACTATCATATCTTACTAAGTATAACAGAACTTCTCAGTTTTTTCTTGCAAACTGCCTGATTTTGTGCATTATAGCATATCTAGTTTTTAAAAAATCTTAAATTGAGATTGTTTTTTTTTCAAAATAGATTTTAAGAAAACCTATATATAATAATGCTAATACTCCTAAAAAAATTGTTGTCATATCGATATTGAGATTATTTTACAATGTTATTAATATTAGTATTGATTTTGAAAATTTTATTAAATTTTTAAACTTTTTTTCAGCTATTAGTAGGATAACAAAAGTTTTGAATAAAAATTTATTTTTTTATCAAGTTCATTAAAGTATAACAATTTTTATTACTATTGTTATCCAATAAAAAAGTATTTTAACATTAAATACTACCAAACTTAATAGCAATAATAGTAATGATAATCATGCTTATACTTCACAATTAGTAAAAAAAATTAATTAGTGATAATAAAATTATTTTTAAACAATCAATTAATTAATAATTCTTCAGTAAACTGAAGAATAATCATAGTGTAATGTGATGTGGTTCTAGATATAAAAGAAAAATTTTTTAGTGATTATCCAAAAAAAACTTTTTTTATACTAAGTTAATCATCTTTGAATCTTTAAGTAAAGTTGTAAAGCTCATTAAGACAAAATCTAATAATAGGTAAATCATTCAAATTGGCCTAGTAGATGCCAATATATTTTTAAAAAATGTTTTGTTAACTATATCAAAATTCTTTATATTGTTCTTAAAAAATTTTATATAGACAATAAAATGTTTTTTAAAGATATCTTGGCATCTATTAAACTGATTTTGATAATCTAACTATCATTAAATTCATCTCAATAAGCTTTACATCTTTACTTAAAAACTTAAAAGTGATTAACTTAGTATAAAAAAAGTTTTTTTTGAACAATTACTAGAAAATTTTTTCTTTTGTGTCTATAGTAATTTATATATAGAACTGCATTATATTATATTATAATAAAGACATTGCAAATATGAATTTAGCTACTGAATCAAAAAGCATTATAGCAGAAAGCATTTTTACAAATAAATTAGATTTTAATTTAGAATTAAAACTTTTTTTTTTAATAATATTAGCTTTGACAAGGCATATAAATTAATAGAAGTAAAAGAAGAAGTAAATTATGATCTTTACAAAAAAGTAATTATAAAATTAATATTAATATAAATAAAAATGATTTTATATTATCAATACTTTATCAAGAACTAACTATTATTATAGCTAAATTAGACAATAAATTAAGTATCTTGTTAAGAAGACTTTTAATATAAAAAAAACCTAATTATTATTCTATCTACTTGTTGACTTGACTAATAGTTATATTATATATTATTCAAAATATATACAAGATTAAAGACTCTTACAGGTCTGGCATAGTTTATTAAACTTTTGAATCAATATTAGCATAGTCACATAGACTGCATTTGATCTTGTTACATTAATAAAAATACAGTTAATTATATGTATAACTTTAGTTATTGTCTATTTAAGGCTCTGCTATATCTATTTCTATCTATAGTTACCTGCCACTTGTTATACCTGAGATTTGTCTATAGATTTTCTATTTAAACTTTTTGATTAACTTCTTGTTATTAAAGCCTGCTAAGTCTTTAAAGTAAATATATACTTTTATATAGAGAGGTTCTTTGATTTTGTAATAAATCTACTAGAGTGATTTATGTCTCACATATATGTGATGTTATTAATAGAAACAGCCCATTTTTATATATACATTATTTTGAAATAATTAGATTTAATCATTTGTTTTGATTTTTGGACTGATCTAGAATTAACAAATTTCATGATTTTGATTGATTAAAGGCAGCAGATGACTATTGGATAATCTTGTAATGTGATAGCTCTACAAAGCCTCATGTAATTTTTCTTTTACATTATCTCGATTTTTTATTATACAAATAGACTTTCATTTATAATTGAAAATGTTAATTATATCAAAATTTATATGAATCTAATAAAAATACATTTTTTAAAAAATTGTAAAAATAAGCTGTTTCTATTGATAACATCTCATATATCACCTAGGTTTTTAGTAATTTATATCGAGTCTGAGGACAAACACTTGTAGCCTTTTACTTCTACTATTATTATATACTCTGTGCTTTTACAAAGTTTGCTCAAACCTCAATACCTACTTTATAAACTATCTTCTGTACTTTCGTCACCCAAATTATCAATTTAAATAGCTTAGAAGGACTGTAACTTGCTTCTGATTCCCATAATTGAAACTTTTGTCTTCAGTTACTTCTCTGGTGATTTGATTGGATAAAAATTACTAGATAGGTTTTATACCTTTACAGGCAGATCACATCATCAATTCTTTTTACAGACACATTAGTTAGATAGGTTTTAAGCCTTTAGAACAGGCCATACCATTTAACTACCTGGCTCTTGTAGAGTTTGCCCAAATCTCAGCATCTACTATACAAACTATTTATCATACTTCTGTTATTCCAAACTACTAATTCAGATGGCTTAGAAGGACTGTAATCTGTCTTTGGTCTCTATAGTTAAATTATTTTCTTCTGATTACTTGTTTAGTAGTCTGGTTGATAGAGTGCCTTGTCAAGCACTTTGGTTCTATTTAGTTTTTATTACTTCTGATAATAATTCTTTATATAGTACTATTAAAGATTTGTGCTACCTCTTTACTTAGGTCTTGCTAAGTCAACTTCTATATTTCAATTTGTTAGTTTTACTTAGCAGCTTTATTTAGATTTTGTATAACCTATACATCATACTAATATTTCACTACTTCTTAGTATAAGCTGGTATGATCCTATTATAGATGCTAACTCAATAGGATAATCTTTCAAATACATTTCATAAATTTGAATTTTTGATATTGGTAGGATTCAAACTTTTGTCTTGCCACTTGGAGTATAACAACTTACCAACTTTACAAAGTTGCTATACTCTCAGTCATGTTCTTTATAATTTTATTTTTTTAAAAAAAATATTAAAAATATTATTTTTTAAGTAAAATAATTCAAAAATAATTTTATTTTTTAAATTTTAATTTCAGATTTTGACTTCAAAATAATTTTATCAATATATAGATAAATTTAGCTAGAAATAGTAAAAGCTATAACAGATATATCAAATTGAAAGCTATATATATAGCAACCACCTGATAAAAAGAACTAATTTAGAAATTGTTAATAAACAAATAAGATATAGAAAGAATATATAGATTGTCAAATAAGAATAATTGTTGCAGATTAAAATGAAATCTGATCAAAATAAAACTAAGGATCTCTCACACCCACCTTTAAAGTTTATAAAATTCACATATACTTATTAATTAATAAAACCTTACCCTTAATACTAAAAAGAACCTCAAAAAATGTTACCCAAAAATTTTAAATTTTCTTTAAAAAACAGAAAAATTCCATTTTGATCAGATTTTGTTTTAATCTATGACAATAATTAAGAAGAAAAATTTAAGTAATATATAAGTAGGATATAGATTACTTCAGTAGGTATAATGTGTAAATAAAGTAGTTTAAGTTTTAATATATATAAAAAAATTATTATTATTATTTTTTTTATTAAGTATTAAGGTGCCTTTTGGAACTAAGCTTTATTGATGTTTATTGTTGATCATTTAAATTTATATGGCGATAAGTTAATAAAAATGAACCAAATTTATTAGATAAATTTGTCTCATTTCTACTGACTCACTCTTATATATTAGTATTATAACAAGAATACAATTTAGCCATATATGCAACTTTAGGTTGTCTATTTAAGTAGTCTGTTCGAAGATTCTATATTAGATACTATACCTGCAATCTATTTAGAAATTATTTATTTAATCCCTCTAATATACATACTTACCAACTATTTAAAGCTAGGTATCTTTATACTAAAATTTCTCTCATTATTTTATCTAAACTTGGTTACCCTTTGGTTGCCTATAGATCTTCACAGATAGGCATAGTAGCTACTCTTCTAGAGCTTCTCATACCTACAATTCAGTTAATTTAGACTTCAATAACTTATACTAAGTTTAAGAACAAATACTTGTAAGTCAAAGTCATTACTATTACTTACTTCTGCCCTTGTAGAATTTATTCAAATTCTAGTACTCACTATACAGACTATTAACTATTCCTTTAGCTTCCTCAAACTTCCAATCCAGAAGGCTCAGAAGGAAAAACTCCTTTCTATTGGCTGACCCAGTGGTCTGATTGGTAGAGTGTCTTGCTATATACTTCAGTTCTGTTCAGATATTCCAGTTTTCTGATAATAATCCTTTATATAGTACCATTAAAGATCTGTGCTACCTTTTTACTCAGATCTTGTCAAGTAAGCTTCTGTATCCTTTAATTTGATTATTTTATATGGCTGCTTTACTTAGTTGGTATAACTTATATATCATACTACAGTTTTACAACCTTCTAGAACTAACTGGTATAACTATGTTATAGATACAAACCCAATAAGATACAGTTTACTAATGCATTTCATAAATTCAAATTTCATTACCAATGGAATTCGAACTCTTAACTGCTGCTTGAGGATATGATAATTTATTAACAACACTAAGTCACCACACTTTTATAAAAAAATTATAAAATAATATACAATTAAAATAAAGTATTAGAAGTATACCTTTATTTTAAAAAAAAAATTAATTTGCTCTAAAATTATATAAAAAAATTTTTTAATTTTTATAATCTGGTTGATTCAGAATTTAAGACTTATAAAAAAGTTTTTTATAAGTTTATATTTTAATAATTAGATAGGTTTATAAATTTTTATAAACTGTATAAAATTTTTACTAAATTTGTTTAAACAGTTTTATATTATGAAAACTAAAAACTTTTTTTGTATAATATAATATAAATAAATAAGTTTTTGTAAAAACCTATTTTGGTGATATATATAATTGTATTTATATTAAAGTAAAAATAATATAAAAAAGTTGATAAAAATATAATTATAATTATATTGATTTTGAACTATAGAAAAAATGATTATAGAAAAATACAACTACAGTATATATAATTTTATATATTCTATTTATAGTGTTATAGAACAGTTTATTATTTTATTAGTTATTATTCCGATATTGTATCTTATTATTTATTTTATTATTATTACTT